>JAQZBX010018271.1:0-34784 GCA_029593785.1 Cabassous unicinctus | reverse complement strand
AATAACTAAGAATAACTTTAACTAAAGATGTAAATGACTTATATGCAGAAAACTACTACACAACATTGTTAAAGGAAATCAAAGAAGACCTATGTAAAGGGAAGAATATTCCCTGTTCATAGATAAGAACATTAAACATCATTAAGATTTCTATCCTTCCCAAACTGATCTACAAATTTAACACTATCCCAATAAAAATTACCACAATATTTTTTACTGAATTGGAAAAGCTACTAAAAATTTTATTTGGAAGGACAAGTGGTCCCAAATAGCCAAAGACATATAGAAAACTAAACATTAAATCAGAGGAATCACACTACCTAAGTTTCAAACATACTACAAAGCTAAAGTTGTTAAAAATGGATTGTAATGAAAAAATAGATAGACATACTGACCAATGGAATTGAATTGAGAGTTCTGATACAGAACCTCAGATATACAGTCAATGAATATTCAAAAAGGCCATCAAGCTCTTTCATATGGGAGAGAATGGCCTCTTCAACAAGTGGTGCTAGGATACCTGGATATCCATATCCAAAAGAATAAGAAAGGAACAACATCTCATACCTTAAACAAAAATTAATTCAAGATAGATCAAATGTCTTAATATAAGAGCCAAGATCGCAAAGATATTGGAAGAAAATGTAGGGACACATCTGCAGGAATGTGTTTTAGGAAATGATTTCATCAACTTTACACCTAAAATATGAACATGAAAGGAAAAATAGATAAATGAGACCTTCTCAAAATTAAGCACTTCTGCACCTCAAAGGAGTCTGTCACAAAAGTGAAAAGGCAGCCTACTGAAAGGGAGAAAATATTTGATAATTTATCTGATAGTGGCCTAAAATCCAGCATATATAAAAAATCCTACAACTTGAAAATAAAACGACAAACAATCCATTTTTAAAAAATGGGCAAGTGATTTGAATAGACACTTCTCCAAAGAAGAAATACAAATGGCTGAAAAGCAAATGGAAAGATGCTCAACATCACTATCTATTAGGACATTGCAAATCAAAACTACTATGAGATAATTTTAGACATATTCGGCTGGTGGCTATTAAAAAAATGAGGACTACACGGGTTGGAGAGAATGTGGATAAATGAGAACACTTATCCACTGCTGGTGGAAATGTACATTGGTGCATCCATTATGGAGGAAAGATCATTGGTTCCATTGGAAGCTAACAATAAAATTACCATACGATTCAGCAATTCCACTGCCGGGTATATACACAGAAGAGTTGAAAGCAGGGACATGAACAGATACATGCACACAATGTTTTTACCAGCATTATTCACTATTGCCAAAAGTTAGAACAACCAAAATGTCCATCAACAGATGAATGGATAAACAAATGGTGGTTTATACGTACAATGGAATAATACTCAGCTATAAGAAGAAATGCAGTATTGACACATGGGATAACATGGATGAATCCTGAAAACCTTATGTTGAGTGAAGCAAGCCAGAAACTGAAGGACAAACATGACATGACCTCATTGATATGAATTAAGCAAATTGAACAAACTCACAGAACTATCTGGAAGGTAGGTTTACAGGAGACAGAAAGGGAGCAGAAGGTTGTGAAATGGATGGGCATGACAGTGGTGCAGTGATGCAATTAGGTTGGGTGGTGCTGGTTTGTGAGGTGGGTAGGATCGAGAGGGTGGAGTGAACTGTCCACAGAACTGGGATGAGGGTTGGGGGAGGGTCAGGTGAACTCGGGATTTGTGGGTATGTGGTTGAAACTTCAATGTTGGAAATTTTCTTTTGGCACAATATGGCAGGGGAAGGTTACTAGTTTAGGGTTTTGGATATGGTAGGCATGTAGGACAGGGCACACCAGAGGAAGGCTTCTAGGGAGTGTCTGAGTGATCCTCTTGTCATAGTGCGTCAAAACAGTGCGTGGAGACCCACATAATGAGTAGGAAGATGTTAGTCTCCCATCATGGGGAGTCCTACTATGTTCTCAAAAAGAGGGATTGGAGTCTCTTGAGAGCATTGGCAATGCCTACTAGGGAAAGACAGATCAGTATGTCAAGCCCTCTTTGTTGTTGCAAATAAGTATGAATCTTCTTCTTCAAGGAGTTAAGCTTGTTGGTTGCCATGGGTCCTGAGGGCAGGGAGAGGTTGGAGTAGAATAGATGGAACATGGGGCACTTTTGGGGAAATGAAAGTGTTCTAAATGATATTGCAATGGTGAATACAAGCCATGTTAATTTATTTCAAATTTTATAAATATGTACGGTCTGAAATGTAAATCATAATGTAAATCATTGACCGTGGTGATATAAAAATATAAATGTAAGTAAGGAATGGGATAAGAATTGTGAACTAACAGTAAAGAATGTGCAGGTTCTGAGAATCTTCTTCCCACAGGCACCAAGGAATGTTAACTGGGGTCTGGTCATTGGGAAGGTATGCTTGAAGGCCATGCCTGCAGGCACATAGATAATTATGTCAAAACTTTCCCATACACTATTTGCAAGATTGGCAAGAGTTCTGAGATTCAGAATCCCTTAAAAGGGGCAGCCCAAGACTGCCAGTGGAAGTCTCACACAAGAGAGGACCCTCTGCCTGGTGTTTTTTACCCAGCCCTGGTGTTGTATTTTACCCTGGAAGGGGCTGTTGGTAGTACACTCTACTCAGGTGTTGCTTCCAAACAGGTCTTTGGTCAGATGTTAAACAGTATTTCCCAGCCTTGTGAAAGAACAGATATTGAATATTCCCCCGGTTTGGTGAGTGTTTGTAAATATATTCTCTCTCTTTTTCCTTTATACTATCTAATTGGTTTAGTGCATTAAATTGTGAGTAATCAATGATTATGATTATTTGACTTTTTATTAATGTTGTATATAAATTGTTAGTCCTTGGTTAGTAATTGTACATATATGTTCATCTTTCCTCTATATTACCAAATTAGCCCATTCTCTTTGTTATAATTTTATTACTCAATTACTGTGATTGTTTAATCTAAATTAATACCAATAATATCCATTTAGCTAAATAAATATCTCTTTTAGTTAATATTCTAAATTACTGCATCTTCCTTAGCAGAACACATGGTTAATAGCAGTATTACAATATTAGTACAACTGTAACAAATCAGCCATCCACATGTAAAATATTATTAATAGGGGAAAGGGGAAATCCCCTTTATTCTGTACATCACTTTTCTGTAACCTAAAGCATGTTTCAAGACAAAATGAAAAAAAAATAACACACTTGGGGAATAGAAGGAAGAAAATGTCAGTGTACATACAAGACAAAAAAATCTTACAGTGATGAAAGACATACTGTCAAAAAATTTTCCTAAATTTTATATTTTGAAATCATTTTTATTATTCCATTTTTAACAAATTTTTTGTACTTTACTATTTTTAAAGCTATCATTTTATTTCATTTTCTTATTAATTGTATTTATTTGTTGGCTTCATTTTTGAAGTTTTGGATCACAGAAGGGTTACATCTGTGGCAGTGTAAGATCATTGGTGTGGGGTGTCAGTTATGGGGGACACATGAGAGGAGATTCACCAGTGGCATATCAATAAGATATATAAATGTGTTCATGTCCATAGGGCATTGTTATGGTGGGTGCAGATTTACACAATAACAGAAAGAGTATCAAATTCCCATCCTAGAGAGCTCTGCCACCTCCTCTAATGGGGCAGGAAGAACCCCCTGGGTACAGGGGCACTGACTGGTGAAGTAGGATGGGCCATGATGGGTCCTTGATATTGATGTCTGTAATTATGAACCTTTGCTTTTGAAATTGAAACTAAATTTAGTATTAAAGTGTGCCTAAGATTTACCCACTGAGAGCCTCCTTGTTGCTCAAATGTGGCCTCTCTCTAATTAAAACTCAGCATATAAACATACTACCTTTCATCACAACCTCTGGGATGATCCTCCCTGGAACCAAGGGATTATTAACAAGTGTGAATTAGCAATGCATCTGGAAAACGGTCCTGACCAAAAGGGGGAAATATTAGATATAAATAAGTTTTTATGGTTAAGAGATTTCAAAGTGAGTTGGGAGGTCATTCCAGAGGTTACATTTGTGCATATCTCAGTGGGATTTCATTAATTGCCACTGTAAACATTGCTTCAAACAGCAGGGCTCCTGAGGGCTCTAGAAACATCTGGATAATTTTGCCCATTTAAAAATTATGTTGCTTGTCATTTCATCATTGAGTAGTATTATCTCTTTATATAACATGGATATCAAACCTTTATCAGATATGAGTTTTCCAAAAACTTTCTTCCAATGAGCAGCCTGCCTTTTTACCTTCTCAATAAAGTTATTTGAATGATAAAATTATTTATTTTTTTTTCTTTTGATGCTAATGCTTTGGGTGTAAGGTTTAAGAAACCTACCAAATCTTGAGGATATTTCCCTACATTTTCCTCTAGATTTTTATGCTTTTAGCTTTGTATTTAGGTCCTTGATTCAAGTTAATTTTTCATATAAGTAGTGAGATAGGTGTCCTCTTTTTCCTTTTAGTTGTAGATGTCCAATTTTCCAAGCAAAATTTGTTTAAATAGACTGTAATCACCCAGGTGCGTGGGTTTGACAGCCTTGTCAAAAATAACTTTAACATAGATGGGAGCATCTATTTCTGAATTCTCAATTCTATTCCATTGGTCAATATATCATTCTTTATACCAGTACAATGCTCTTTTTACCAGATAAGTAATATGCTTTAAAGTCAGTAAGTTAGAGTCATGCAATTTCACTTTTCTTTTGAGACATTCTTAGCTATTCAGGGACCCTAGCACTTCCAAACAAAATTGATAATTGGCTTTTCCTTTCCTGTAAAAAATACTGTTGGGACTTTTACTGGGGTTGCATTAAATATGCGAATCAGTTTTATTAGTAGTGATGTCTTAATTATATTTGGTCTTGCAATCCATGAATACTGAATATTTTTTCATATATTTAGTTATTCTTTGTTTCCTTTTAGCAATATTTTGTAGTTTTCTGAATACAGGTCCTTTCTGTCCTTGGTTAAGCTTATTCTTAATTATTTGGTTCTTTTAGTTGCTATTATAATAGGATTTTTTCCTATTTCCTCCTCAGATTGATCATTTAGTGTATGAAAACACGACTCATTTATTGATATTAATCTTTTTTAGATGGATCAATACATTTTATTCATACAAGAGGTAATTGAAAAAATATAATTATCCAAAAACTGGAGAATAAATCAATAAATAATGTTACATGAACTCAATGAACTATTAACATTAACTTAAATAATAGATTTTAATGAATGGGAAAATGATTACTATGTAATGGTAAATGTAAAATACCAAGTGGACAACTATATAAGAAAAATATATGTTTAGAAACCTTTGAAAGGAATTCATTACAATCAAATTTAATTTAAGTGATCAAAATATAATTACTTTTCTTATCTGTACTTATTTTTTTATTTTTAACAAATTTGATTTATTGAAACATGTTAATAAAGCATATCCATACAAAGTGTACAATCATTGGTATTTGGTATAATCACATAGTTGTGCATTCATAACTTCAGTCATGTTTACAGCATTTTCATTATTCCAATAATAATAATAATAAACAAAAAAATCATCACCTCTCAATCTCTCAATGTTTCCCCTGGTGTACATAGCTGCTATTCTGATTCCATAGCTCCAGTTTATTTGCATTTATATTTTGTAAAATCAGTCTTATATATGCAATACAAGCATAATTGTATTTCACAAAAGTTTCACTATGTTATACAGTCCCATGTTACATTTTTAAAAATATTTCTTTCATGTAATATACATATTTTTAGATTTTCCTTTTCAACCATTGGCATACCCATTTATTAGCTCCATATGTGCCTTGATGGTTTCTATTCATTTACAAAGATTTACAAACAAACTTTTAAACCAACTTTGCAGATTAACTCTCAGCTTTCCATTCTGTACCCTCCTTCTATTTTATGGTGACCTATATTCTAATTTTTAACTCCATGAGTTCACCCAATATATTTATTCATAATTGAGCAATCATATAGTACTTGTCCACTTGTGTCTTTCTTGTTTCATTCAGCATAATGTGCCCCAGGTTCATCCATGTTTTCATGTTTCATGACTTCATTTCTTATTACAGATTCTTAAAATTCCATCTTGTGTATACACCACAATTTTTCCCCAGGCATCATTTCATGGACATCTGCATTATTTCCATGTTTTGATAATTGTCATCAATGTTACTATAAGCATTGGTACACAAATGTCTATTCATGTCACTGTTATCAGTTCTTCTGGGCATACACATAATAATGGTGTTACAGGGACACATGGTCGATATCAACTTCCTTTAGGAACTGCCAAAAAGTCCTCCACAGTGGCTGTACCATTCTACATTCCCATGAAAAATAAATAAGCATTCCTATATATCCACATCTTCTCCAACACTTGTAGTTTTCTCACTTTAAATAGTGGCCATTCTAATAGGTGTGAAGTGATATCTCATTATAGTTTTCCCCATTTTTATTTTATTTTTAATATAATTTTAAATTTTTTATAAGATACTTAGATTACATAAGTGTTACATAAAAAATACAAGAGATTCCCATGTACCCCATTCCCCCATTTACCAAATTAAGAGTAAATTTCTCAGAGTCTCTTGCCATTAATCATGGCTACATTACTTAATTTGGGACAAAAGAAATGTAAGTGAAAGTGTTGTGTTACACATCACGAAAGTTGCTTAAAGTGAGCTGATATATGGACTAAAGTTGTTTCAGCCAACAGGTTACTGTGAGTATATCCTGAGAATGGAAACTAGGCATGAGATAACTAAAAGATGGCAGCTGCTCTAGATATGCAATGGCTTCTTGAGCAGCCATACCTGGAAAAGAATACTTATATTCAGTTTTTTTAAAAATTATTTTAATCAGAACATAAAACCTTATATGTGTGGGTGAACATAGGACTTATGCTGTTGATACGCTTCTGAGATTGCTACTTAGAATACCTGAACTGATTGCCTACAGTCATCCCTTACATTTGATGTATCTGTTAGTTGAAAATAAAAGCTTTTTTTAATTGAATTACTAGTCACCAATGGATATCTTAATTTATTTTGTACATTTATGTATGCAAAACTATTGATAATTTATGAAGATAAGAAAGGCAATTGTGAACTTTAAGATCCTCACAATATTATTTATGTAGCCTTTGATTCAATGGTTACCTATTTATATATGATGTATAAAACACATAAATCTATATTCATTACACAACTTATGAAGCAAGAGAAAAAGTAAATTCTTATCAAAAACATAATTAATTGCTAACAGAAACAGAGGAATTTCTTTGACTATAGATTACAGACAATATTGAGTTCAGAGCAAAATTAAATCTTAATATAATAATTTATATGGATACTATATACATATTAAAATTTTCATGTAAATTCAGGATGTAGAGGAAAATAAAACACATTTTAATTATTTAAATAAATTAATAAACAGCAATGAACTTGTGAGAATTCTTTTAAAAGTTAATCCTAAATCAGAGATTGTTCTTTATTTTAATATTTCAAAAATCATTTAATGAAAAGAACACATTTCTACAAAGAATATCTAAATATAAATCAAGAAATAAAAATCATTGAATGGAAAATGTATTTATAATAACCATTGATTAAGTTTAAATGAAAATAATTAAACATAGGAAAATAAAGAAAGCATACTTTCTTAACTATCCTTTGAGTAGTAGAGAAAGTTAAAACTGCAATTCTAGAATATGTATAGACATTTTTTAAAGGAAATATTAACAATTCTTTGACAAAATTTATAGGATGTCACAAAATTTGGATTCATTACCTATTCTTACATTTGCAACTTTTCTCTATTAATATTCTTAAAAGAAATGCACAAAGATTTTAATAAAAATGATATCCCTTTAAAGAACCTAAACTTTTAGAAATCAGGAAAAAAAGGAAATATTTTTAATCAAACTAAAATTAACAAAGAAATAGTAATTACTGGAATTTGATGTATGTCAGAATAGTATGGTTTTTAAGTGTTTAGCAGGAAGGCACAAAAGAGGTATAACTGAATGCAGATATTTAACCTCATGAATTTACAAAACTTCAAGGCTTAAAGCATTACAAGATGAGATTCTTGATTGTGCTTATGTACCAAGAAAACATTCGTCTCCCAATTTTAAATAACATGGGAATTACCACAATTTATGGTGAATGAAAAACAAAAGCTGCTAAATAGAAACAATATGAAAAAAAATATTAGGTGTAATATATACATACATATATATAAGATTAGTCTGGAGGATCAAGAACAGAAGTCTCATAAGTGGTTAAGATATTTCCATTTTCTTTCATAATTTAAAATATTTTCTAACTTTAATTCAATGCTAACATATACTTCATTCTATCACATTATACTTTGCTCTAAGAACACATATTTGCATTCTCTTGTTCCTTTTTAGCTGGTTGTGTTCTTATGAATAACATTAGTCAAAAATAGTTATAAGGGACTAGTGAACATTTTCATAACAATAGCTATTGTGTATTTAAAACTTTGAAAGAATGTAAGCATTCTGATGCTAATGATCAATATTTATTATACAGTATTAAATTCTTTCTATTTATCATCTTATTTAATATTTAAAGTATCTCTATGGATTTAGAATTCTTTTTTGTGTACAATTGAAGAGCCTAGATTTATACTGTCAGTGATTTAATGAAGGGTACACTGGTAAAAAGCTGGCAGATCTAGAAACTGCTCTCTGGATTTTTCAGTCCCAAGTAGCATTCTTTAAGACTGTGCTGTATTTCTTCTTATTTGAATAAATGACTTCTAAAAATACTCACCTTAATAAAGTTCTCTGAAATTGGTATATGCATTGGGGATTGCTATGATACAATTTGAAGGATAATGCCGCATTTTTTGACAATAATTGGTCTTAAAAACACATACATTTAAACCACAGAACTAACAACTATTTCATGACTTCCAATTATGATATGGATTTCAAAAAACATGTTAATGGAAATGTTCCAGATCATGTATGTTCAAATAGAGCATTCCTAAACTGATGCTCAAACTAATTAAATGCTGCTACTGATTTTAGAGCAAGACCAAGTAAATGCCCAAATAGGAAAGAAATAAAAGATGTACTTAATGTTTCAGCATCACTTTCATTTAAATTGTTTCATTTTAAGAAGCATTTTTTACTTCTTCGTTCTGAAGACTATAAATGAGTGGATTCAGAATAGGGATCACCATAGTATAAAACATAGGCCACTTAATTCTTTCACAAGGAGTAGGTCTTTACTTTTAAATAAGTAACAATTGTAGTGCTGTAAAAGATTGAGACTCCCAGGAGGTGGGAGACACAAGTAGAGAAGGGTTTGTGCTTTCCTGAAGTGGAATTAATTTTAAGGATAATAGACAGAATGGATACATAGGACACAGAGATTGTGGTAATAGAAACCACTACATTTAAACTAGCAAGAATGAATAACATGATTTCAGTGTCATTTGTGTCATTGCAGGCAGGGCTAAAATTGGGGTTAAGTCAGAGAGAAAGTGATAGATTTCATTGGATTTGCAGAAATGCAAACTGTTCATGAAAAGAACAATGACTATGGATTCAGGAAAGCCTATAATGTAGGACTCAGTGATGAGGACACAACAGTCTTGTGGACATAACAACTGGGTAGTTAACAGGATTGCAGATAGCTATATGGTGGTCACAGGCCATTGAGAGAGAAAGAAAAATTCAGTGACAACCAGGAAGACAAAGAAACACATTGGGGTGAAACAGCCTATAAATGAAATGTACTTATTTGAAGTCAGTAAGTTCTCTAAGGTTTTAGGTGTGAAGACCATTGGGTAACTGAGGTCAAGGAATGACAGGTTACTGAGGAAAAACTACATGGGGGTGTGAAGCTGGAAATCCAGATTAATTATCAGTATTGGCCCTGCATTCCCACAGCACTGTAATCAGGTATATCAGGAGAAATGGCATAAATAGAACCCACTGGGTCTCTTCAGAGTCTGTCAGTCTCATAAAGATGAAGTCTGGTGCATTTGTGTTATTCCTACTTTCCATAATAACAAACAGCTGTTATAAATTGTTGAGAAATCAAATGGGATATTTAGCATGAATGACTTCAAAAGAGTTTTTGTTTATAGGAATAGTCTGGCTTTTATAAAAATTTGTTTAATGTTTCTAGAAAATCATATTAAATAGTGGTTTATAAAATTTGACTGAAAAAGTCTTAGTTTGACTGCCAAAGATATATTAGGTATAAATTAATATTTGAATATTATATAATAGAAATGGTAGGTATTGCATAACTAGAATAAACATGACACTGTTCTATATACTTCCTTTCATTAATACATTTATTAAGATAAAAATATTATACCATATGTATTATTATTGCATATATTATTTAATAATAAAAAGGCCACAAAGAGTTAAGGAAGGCAGTCAGAATCACAATTAAGTATAGCTGGCTCTGTGATTCTACCAAAATTGATTAAATATTACATCAGGCTTATAACACTGTATTCCTACCTATGTTTATTATCAGAAAAACAAAAACAAGCTAATCATATGTATTAAAAATATTAATGTTTTAATGTATCATTTAATATTCTTTTGTACTCACTATTATTTAATATGTGACAGGCCAGAAATTAAAAACTTAGATGTATTAATATTATAGAGCACACATTACTATTAATTTTCAGGAGATATTTGTTTAACAGATTATAAAATCAAAATTATTCCAAAAATTATATTTTCAATATATGTTCTGTGCTTGGTGACTGATTCCATCAATTCTATATTTCCACATCTACATGTTCTCTTAGTACTTAGGTAAAGCCTGTGTTATATATCCACATGCAAACTTTTCTAATAGTATTCTTAATGTTTAAAAATATACTAAAATGCCCTAACTTAAATTAATATGTACCAGAATTCAAAGTGGGTGAAAAATTTCTTCCAGCATTATCTGTGTAGAAATTTGTAAACTTGAAATCTATCCCACAAAAAAATATGTAAACCATTTAAAGAGCCTAAAGTTTCTGCCATATAACATTTTTTCCTTTGAAATAACTTATGCTTAATCTTTGTGCTTGTATTTATATTTTTTAAGGTAAAATAAATCAACCAAAAATTTTTGTTCATGTCCTGTTCAAATAGTAAATTCACCTGGAAAGTATATGTCACCAGTACACCAGTCAGTTATATGAACACAAGCATAGCAGGATATCAATAAGCTTTCAAACTTATAATGCAAAGGTATCTCTTATATTGAGGATTGCTGATAATGCACCATTTCATGTCTGGGTCTAACTTCCCAAGAAAATTGCTTGGCATGATGCCAAAGATAAAGGTTCAAATTCTAATGCATCCATGTTAGGTTTGTAACAGAGAATTGCCTTCCCTTTAGAAGGCACATAATGTTGAGAAACATTTTTTTAATATTCTTTTGTGAAGTTTTAATTTATTACTGTGTAAAATAGTAGGTATATCTAGAGAAATGCTTAATTACTCTGTGGTTTAAAGGCCATATTTTTAACCACCAGGTATAGAATAACATATTTTCCCCAAGGAAACATTTTTATATTTAAAAGTGTGATACTTTCATAGCATTAAACATAGTCATGACCCAAAAATTATTAGACAAAATTCAAAGAAGAAAATGAAAATTTTAATAAATGTTCTTATACTCTGTTTGCATTTTCTGGAAAGTATTTTCCTTTGTATGTATGAAGCTTATTTGCATGTAGAGTTATGTTTTAATATAATTTTATCACTAATATTCTGTAATAATCTGTTTTATATTAAATATAATAAACCATGACCTACATTATAATTTTGTAAAACTTAAAATTTCATGTATTTTGCATAGATTATTGTAGCATAACTACCTTCTTTCTAGGATAGTCCATTAGGTGATGAATGAACATTTTTGAGGAATCACAAGGGAAATATGGTGGTGTTTCTCAAGTCAGGTTTGTGAGTGTCAACTAATTCATCATCAGCAGAGGTAATGTTGTATTTAGACAAAAAAAAGATTTGTGTAATTTGTTTTATTATTTTAGTGTGTTGGCTTTTATTGTTTTAAAAAAATACATGTCAGAAGAAATTAAAAATCAGTGCTAAGGTGAGTAAAGATTTCATAATTATATTTATGGCCAAAAGCTTACTTCCTCTATATAAACAAGTGAAATGGATTCATGTGAGTCTTTCATGAATAAAAGGTAATGATATTAATCTTCATGTAGATACAGAAGCAACTTATGCAAAAAGCTGTTTATACTGAAGAATTTCAGAAGAATATTTGATGGTATTGATCATAAATTACAAACTAATATGTTATGCAATGGATGATGTTTTGAATGTACAATTATTCAATTTATCAATAAATTACTGATACTGAGACAAGCTTAGCTGGAGACTTAAAAGGCTAACATCAGTTCATTTCTGAACATGTCAACTTGGGGTATAAGTGGTTCTAAGTCAATTCCACCTCTATAGAGTCCGGTTAATCCTTTACAAAATTATCATGAGGGAGTTTCTTTTCCAGTATTACGATCAACTTTTATAGTCATTATATGTATTTTCATATAATATAATAGTCAAAGAAAGAATAATCAATGAAATTTTTATGACTAAACTTTTTTTGCTGAATCTTTATTGTTGGGATTGAAATATAACATCTTTAATAGTAAAATAATTTTGCCAGAAGATCAGGGGTAAGACCCAGAAAGAAACAAGACTTATTTGTCATATATTTCAACAAAATTTGAATTTTATCACTGAAAATTATTCAATGCCATTTAAAAATGTTTCTATCATTTTAACTCTAAAATTTTAAGTGTTTTGAAGCTTGGCTTAGAAATGTTATACATTTCTTAAAAATTGGCTCTATTGTTATTTTATTCTGTCCTTCATTTCTCTGGAACACCGAGGTTTGCCTTTTCTACTAGCACTAGTTTACACTGTTTTATTTATATGATTATACTTACAGATATACATTTTTATATCCTTTTGCTATGCATTTACTTTTTTTAAAATTTTTACTTTATTAGAGATGTTGTGGGGTTGCAGAAAAATCATGCATAAAATACAGGATTTCCAAACTCCACCTCACCAACAAAAGCTTTCATTAGTGTGGAACTTTTGTTATAATTGGTGATGGCACATTTTATAATTATACTACTAACTAAAATATATGATTTATTTCATGATTCGTATTTTGTGTAATGTAGTTCCATAGATTTTTAAGAAATTTTTATTCTGTTACCATATTTATATTCTAACATTTCCCCTTTAAATCACATTCAGATATATAAATATATTTCAGTTCTATTAATTGCTTTCACAGTATTATTCTAACTTCAACATTATCCATTTTTCAAAGTTTCCCATCATTCCAAATAGGAACTCCATACATTTTAAGCATTAAACTTCTCATTTTCTATCCCCATGTTGTCCCCTCATTAACTATATTCTAGATTTTGACTCTATGAGTTTGCTTATTTTAATTTTTTCAAATCAGTGAGATCATAAAGCATTTGTCCTTTTGAGTGTGGCTTATTTCACTCAATATTTACTCAACTTGATGCATTTACATTTTGTCCATGTGGCTGCATTTTTCATACTTCATTCCTTTTTAAGACAGATAACACTCCATTGCATTGTATGCATATGCCACATTTTATTTATCCATTCATTGTTTGTTGGACCTTGGGGTTGATTACATCTTTTAGTAAATGTGAATATTTCTGCTATGAATATTAAAGTGTGAATATATGTTCCAGACCCTGCTTTCAATTCTTTTGGACATATAGTAGTCAGATTGACAAGTCATACAGTAGTTCTATACTTACCTTGCTGAGGAATTGCCAAAATGTCTTCCACAGCAGCTGCACAATTTTATAATGCCATCAGCAATGAATGAATGATTGTATTTCTCCACATTCTCTCCAACAATTGTTATTTTCCTCTTTTTTAGTAACAGTTATCCTAATTGGTATAAAATGGTACCCCCTTGTGGTTTTGATTTGTATTTTCATGATAACTTATGACTTTGAGCATCTTTTCATTTGTTTTCTATTTGTATATCTTCTTTGGAGAGATGTCTATTCAAGTCTTTTGCCCATTTTTATTTTTATTTTATTGAAGTATATCATTCATTTATGAACATACATAAATAATAAATTTATAGTAAAAGTTGTGAACTTACCAGACAAACATGCATAACACCATACAGGGGTCCCATACATCAACCCACCACCAAACCCCTACATTGTCATGAGACACATGCTAAAATTTAGGAAATAACATCATCAAAATCCTACTACTAAATATAGTCCATATCTTACATTTTCCCCCAACCCACCCTATTATTTTTTAAGATACATTTTTATTACTGAAGTTAACTTACACAACAATCATGCACATGTATACAATTCCCAAACAACACCTCTTCAGTAAAACACAACACCATGGTGGAATATTTGTTAAAGGTTATGAGACAATATCAGACTTTTACAACCAACTATGGTCCATGGCATATATTAATTTTACCCTATTTTAATTGTTTTTTTTTTTATATTTTCGTTGTTAAACTGAAGGGTTCTTAAAAATTTTCCTCATTAAACCTTGTTGGTTATGTGGTTTCCAAGTATTATCTCCCAATATTTAGCTTGTCATCTTACTTTCATGATGAAGTCCTTTGAGGAATAAAACTTTTTAAAATTTTGATGAGGTTGCATTTACCCATATTTTTCTTTTTTTCTTTTTTCTTTTTTTTTGCCAGTGGAGATCCAGTTTTCCCATCACCATTTGTCAAAGAGACTAATGTTTTCCAATTAACTCATGTTGCCAGCTTGTCAAAAATCTGTGTTAATAAAAATGAGAAATGATTTCTGATCTCTCAATTCAATACAATTTGTCTACATATCTGCCCTTGTGCCAATACCATGACTTTGTGATTATTGTGGCTTTGTAATAAAATATAGCATCAGGAAGAGTGAGTCCTCTAACTTCATTCTTCCATTTCAAGATGGCTTTAGCAATTTGGAGGTTTGGGACCCCAAAACCTTCATATAAATTTGATGATTGTCTTTTCCATTTCTGTAAAGAATGTTGGAATTTTGATTGAGATTGCTTTGAATCTATAAATAGCTTTGGGTAAGATTGACCTCTTACAAATAAAGAGTCTTCCAATTCATGAACACAGAGTGCCCTTCTATTTATTTTGGTCTTCTTTGAATTCTTTAGCAATTTTTTTTAATAATTTCTGGTACAAGTCCTTAACATAAATGAATAGATTTATTGCTAATTATTTGATTTTTTTAGTTGCTCTTGTCGATGGAAATTTTGTCCTGATTTCTTTTATAGTCTGATCATTGTTTCTATGTAGAAACATTACTGATCTTTTGGTGCAGATATTGTATCTCACCACATGGCTGAATTCATTTATTTGTTCTAGGATTTCTGTTGTGGATTTCTCAGTATTTTCCCTACATAAGATCAAAGAATCTGCAAATGAAGAAAGTTGTACTTCTGCCTTTTCAATTTAGATACTTTTTACTTATTTTTCTTTCCTAATTGTTCTGGCAAGAAATCCCAGTACACTGTTGCTTTACAGTGTTACAAGTGGCATCCTGGTCTTGTTTATGATCTTAGAGTAAAAGTTTTCAGTCTTTCAACATTAAGTAGGATCTAAGCATCAGCTTTACATATATGGCCTTTGTAATGTTGAGGGGTTTTCTGTCTATTCCTGGTGTTCTAATTGTTTTCATCAAGATGGTGTGCTGGATTTTGTCAAATGTCTTTTCTACATCAGGTGAGAAGATCATATGATTATTTTCTTCATTGTGCTAAATATGCTATATTATATTAATTGATTTTTTAATGTTTAAATAACCTTTCATACCAGGGATAAATAAAACTTCATTATGTCTTATAGTGTATTTAACATGCTGTTGGATTGAATGTTGTAGAAATTTTGAGGATTTTTGCATCTATATTAATAAGAGATGTTGGTCTATGGGTTCTATTCTTGTGGTATCTTTATTTTGCTTTGGTATGAGAATGTGTTTTGCCTTGTCAAAGCAAATTAGGGAGTGATCCCACCTCTTCAATTTTTGGAATAGTTTGACCAGGATGGCAGTAAAGTCATGTCCAAATATTTGGTAGAAATCCCCTGTGAAGCCATTTGGTCCCTGGCATTTTTTAAGGAAGCTTTTTGATTACTGGTTCAATGTATTTACTAATAATTGGGTTGATGACATCGTCTAATTCTTCTTAAGTTAATGTAAGTAATTTGTGTGTTTCTAAGAATTTCTCCATATCATCTAGGTTATTGAAATTATTGGCATATAGATCCTCATAGTATCCTCTTTTAGACCTTTTATTTCAGCAGCTTCAGTCAATATGTTTCCCCTTTCATTTCTGATTTCAGTTCCTTGCAGTCTCTCATTTTCTCTTCTCAGTCTAAAGATTTGTCCATTTTATTATTCTTTTCTAAAAATCAAATTTACTACTGTTGATTCTGTCTATTGTATTGGTTTTTTTAAAAAAATTATTGAAGTATATCAATCACACATGAACATACATAAACATTAAGTGTAGAGCAATAGCTGTGACCTTACAAAATAAACATACATGGCATCATACAGGGCTCTCATACCTCACCCTACCACAATTACTTTCCATTGTTGTTAAACATTTTTAACTAATGATTAAAGAGCATCCTCAAAATATTACTACTAACCAAAGTATTTTGCCCAAACCCACCCTATTATTATTATTATTATATCATTTGTACATGAACACACATAAACAATAAGTATAAACTTAAAGTTGGGAACTTACACAGCAAACATTCATAACATCATATAAGGGTCCCATACATCAACCCTCCACCAACACCTTGCATTATCATGAGACATTTGTTACAAATTATGAAAGAATATTGTCAAACTCCTACTGCTAATTATATTCCTTATCTTACATTTGGTGTATTTTTCACCCCAACCCACCTTATTATTATTTTTAAAATATATTTTTATGACAAAAGTTGTAAACTTTCAAAACAATCATTCACATGTGCAGAATTCCCAAACAACACTCCTCAATCAACACAGCACACTGTGGTGGAATATTTGTTACACATTATGAAATAATATCATCCAATTCTTACCAGTTCCATAGCATACATTTGCCAAACATTTTCCATACTCCTGTATTATCAACATGTACATCTTTGGCATAGATGCAAGAATATATTACATTATTACTGTTAACCACAGTCCATAGGTCACTCCAGTTGTATTTTTTACATGCATCTCCACATTCCCACTACCCTGCAAAAGTGATTTACATCTGCTCTAACACACAAAGGACACTCTTGCATCTGTACCATCAACCCCAATTCTCATCTACTTCTGAGATTACTATGCTATTCAATCCCTACATTATTCTCTAACTTTCTGTCAATTGACATTTACATCCCTAGACTATCATTTTCAGCCACATCTGCATTTATAAACCAGCTGTTACTCACTATAATGTGTTATCATCAACTCTGTACATTTCCACACTTTTACAGTACAGCTAATTAAAACTTCTACATACAATATCAATAGTCCATCTCAGGCCTCTTTTCTCCTTTAAGAATCCACCACCTACCATCAGGTTTTGAAGATATTTTCCGACATTTTCTTCTAGAGGCTTTATGGTTCTTGCTTTTATATTTAGGTTTTTGATTCATTTTGGATTAATTTTTGTATAAGGTGTGAGATAGAGGTCCTCTTCCCTTCTTTTGCTATGGATATCCAATTTTCTAAGCACCATTTGATAAAGGAACTGTTCTGCCTGAGTTGGGTGGGTTTAACAGGGTAGTCAAACATCTCTTGACCATAGATGTGAGGGTCTGTTTCAGAACCATCAATTTGGTTCTATTGGTCAATGTGTCTGTCTTTATGCGAGTACCATGCTGTTTTTACCACAGTAGCTTGGTAATATGATTTAAAGTCCAGAAATGAGAGCCCTCCAACTTCATTTTTCCTTTTTAAGATGTTTCTGGATATTCAGGACCCCTTACCCTTCCAAATAAATTTGATAATCATGTTTTCCATTTATTTCAAAAGTGCTGGTGGAATTTTTATTGGGATTGCATTGAATCTGTATATCAATTTTAGTAGAATTGACATCTTAATGATATTTAGTCTTCCAACCTGAGCATGGATTGTTCATCCAATTATTTAGGACTTTTAAAAAAATTCTTTAGCAATGAGTTGTAATTTTCTGCATACAAGTGCTTTACATCTTTGGTTAACTTTATTTTTAAATATGTGAGTTTTACCTGTCATATTTTATTTTTATGACTCTTTTGACAATTTTAGTTACTTTTATTGATATAACATTCATTTCTAGACTCTCTTCCAGGCCTCTCTCTCCTGTCTTTTCTTTTCAGGTTGTACACATCCTTTAGTATTTCCTGCAAAGCATGTCTGTTGGTTTTGAACTCTGTTTCTGTTTATCTGTGAATATTCTAAACTTGCCCTCATTTTTGAAAGACAATCTTGCTGGATATAAGAAACTTGGCTGGAAGTTTTGCTCTTGCAGTATCTTAAATATATCATACCACTGTCTTCTTGCCTCCGTGTTTTCTTGTGAGAAATCAGTACTTAATCTTATTGTGAATCCCTTATGTGTTATGCATTGCTTTTCTCTTGCTACTCTCAGAATTCTCTGTTTTCTTTGGCATTTGATATTCTGATTAGTATGTGTCACGTAGTTGGTTTATTCAGATTTTTTTGCATGGGAGTACATCATTATTCTTGGACATGGATATCTATGTCCTTCAGTAGGGTTGCAAAATTTTCTACCATTATTTCTTCAAACATTCCTTCTACCACTTTTCCCTTTTCTTCTCCTGCTGGGAATCCCATGGCATGTTTCTTTGCACGTCTCTTGCTGTTGTTTAGTTCCCTGAGAACTTGTTCAAGTTTTCTCACATCTTTTCTTCATCTGTTCTTTTCTATATTTACTGTCAGAGGCCTTTTATTCAAGCTCACCAATCCTTTCTTCTGCCTTCTCAAACCTGCTTTTATATGATTCCAATGTATTTTTAATTTCATTTATTGCACCCTTCATTCTTACAATATCTGCTATTTTTCTATATATGCTTTCAAATTCTTTTTTGTGCTCATCCAATGTTTTCTTAATATCCTTAATTTCTTTAGTCATCTCATTTAATTTATTAAGATTTGATTGAACATCTATGATTAGTTGTCTCAACTCCTTTATACCATCTAGAGGCTTATCTTTTTCCTTTAACTGGGCCATATCTTCCTGTTTCTTGGTGTGGATTCTAGTTTTTAATTGGTGTCTTGGTATTTGGCTTACTAGATGTATTTATTCTGGGTACAATTTCTCTATTTAGTTTAGGTCTTCCTTCCCTTTCTCTCTTGCTTGTTGTATAGTAGGAGCCAAGGAGGTAGTTGGTGCTATAAGCTGTGGAGGCTCAAGCTGCCTTCAGTGACCCAAGGACCAATGAAGCTTCTCCCAACTTTCTCCTTTGCCAGGCGTAGGGACATAGCCACAGCTGTGTGGAATAATCCAAGTCATACAGGCTTAGACTGCAGTTGCCAAGAGTGACTGATGAAGCTTTATGTCCCTTTCTTCCCTGCCTGGGGCAGGGATGGAGCTGCATATGTGGGCAGCAATCTATGCAGTGCATGTCCAAGATGAACACACCTGCCCCGGTAAACTTCTAATTATTCAGTCTGTGCCATCTAAATGTACCTGCAGTTACCGGGATAGGTTGGTACAGGGCCTGCCAGCTTCCTCCCTGCTTGAGGTGGGACTGAAAACTTGGCTAGGCCTGAAGGCCAATCTGGGTGAGAAAAATTGTTCTCTACCATCACCATGATTTTCAGGCAGCCGAGCTTCCCCTCATCCTGGGCGTGGAGTAAAATGGTGGCTACCAGCCTCTTTTTGAGTTGAACAGGTTCAAAGGTCAGCTGTTCTTAGGGTTATGTTTTAGCCAGCCAAAATGACAAATTAGCTGACTTTGGTGGCCAACCGTCTCATCCTCCCCTGTTTTTGGGAAATGGAGCTTCCTATTCTTGCCACAGAATAACTCCTGGGGTTGCTTGTGCAACCGAAATAGGCCTGTAGTTTTCTGGAGAACCAGGTGCAGCTCCCCCAGCTTCCTCCCTGTCTGAGGTGGGTCTGGGGCTAAGGCTAGAGGAGCAATCTAATACAGATGTAAAGAAGCCTGTCCCTACCAGAAGTGTGATTTTCAGTCAGCGCCACTTCCCCTCAGGTCAGGTGCAGAGATAAGATGGCAGCTACCAGCTTCTTTCTGACTTGGACAGGTTTAAAATTTAGCTCTTCTTAGGATTATACTTTAACCCACTGAATTTACTAATCAGTAGCTGAAATTGGTGCCCAACCATCTCTTCCTCCCCCGTTTCCACATAGTTATTGGAAGTCATGAAATAGTTGTTAAATCTGAGCTTTAAATGCATGTGTTTTTACGACCAATTATTTTCTAAAAAAATGTGGCATTATCCTTCAAATTGTATCATAGCAATAGCCAACACATATATCAAATTCAGAGAACTTGATTAAGGTGAGTATTTTTAGAAGTCATTTATTCTAATGAGAAGAAATACAACACTATCTCAAAGAATGCTACTTGGGACTGAAAAATCCAGATTGAAGTTTCTAGATCTACCAGCTTTTATCAGTACTTCCCTCAGTAAATCACTAACAGTATAAACCTAGGC
This sequence comes from Cabassous unicinctus, assembly GCA_029593785.1. NCBI lineage: Eukaryota > Metazoa > Chordata > Mammalia > Cingulata > Chlamyphoridae > Cabassous > Cabassous unicinctus. The sequence goes on along the minus strand of JAQZBX010018271.1, from coordinate 13,952 downwards.
TCTTCAATTGTACAAGAAAAATAATTCTAAATCCATAGAGATACTTTAAATATTAAATAAGATGATAAATGGAAAGAATTTAATGCTTTAGTAATAAATATTGATCATTAGCATCAGAATGCTTACATTGTTTCAAAGTTTTAAATTCACAATACCTATTGTTATAAAAATGTTCACTGGTTCTTTGTAACTATTTTGGCTAATGTTATTCACCAGTAAACAACCAGCTAAAAAGAAACAAGAGAATGCAAATATGTGTTCTTAGAGCAAAGTATAATATTGTGACAGAATGAAGTTATAGAAAAAGTATAAGTTAACATTGAAGAAAATTTAGAAAACATATTAATTTATAAAAGAAAATGAAAATATGCTAGCCACTTTTGAGACTTCTGTTCTTGGTCCTATAGACTAATCTTAGATATATGTAAGTAAATATTACATTTAATATTTTTGTCATATTGTTTCTATTTAGCAGTTTTTGCTTTTCATTCACAATAATTGTGGTAATTCCCATGTCATTTAAAATTGGGAGATGAATGTTTTCTTTGTACATGAGCACAATCAAGAACCTCATCTTGTAATTCTCTAAGCCTTGAAGTTTTGTAAATTCATGAGGTTAAATATCTGCATTCAGTTATACCTCTTTTATGACTCCGTGCTAAACATTTAAAAATCATACCATTCTGAGATACATGAACAAGTTCCAGTAATAACTATTTCATTCATTAATTTTAGTTTGATTAAAAATAATTCCTTTTTTTCCTGATTTCTATAAGTTTAGGTTCTTTGAAGGATATATATTTTTTAATTCTTTGTGCATTTCTTTTAAGAATATTAATAGAGAAAAGTTGCAAAGCCATGAATAGATAATGAATCCAAATTTTGTGACATCCTATAAATTTTAGTCAAAGAATTGTTAATATTTCCTTTTAAAAATATGTGTACACCATCTAGAATTGCAGTTGTAATTTTTTCTACTATTCAAAGGATAGTTAAGTAGGCTTTCTTTATTTTCCTATATTTCATTTTTTTCATTTAAACTTAATGGTTATTAGATATACATTTTCCTTTCAATGATTTTTATTTTTTAATTTATATTAAGATGTTCTTTATAGAAATATGTTCATTTCCTTAAATGATTTTTGAAATATTAAAATAAAGTACAATGTCTGATTTAGGATTAAATTTTTAATGAATTCTCACAAATTCATTGCTGTTTATTAATTTATTAAAATGTGTATTATTTTCCTTTACATCCTGAATTTACATGAAAATTTTAATATATATATAGTATCCATATAAATTATTGTATTAAGATTTAATTTTGCTCTGAACTCAATATTGTCTTGAATCTGTATTTAGGGCAATTCCTCTGTTTCTGGTAGTAATTAGGTATGTTTTTGATAAGCATTTCTTTTTTCTCTTGCTTCAAAATTTGTGGAATAAATATAGATTTATGTGTCTTAAACATCATATATAGATGCATAGTCATTGAATCAAAAACTACATAAGTAGTATTTTGAGAGTCTTAAAATTCACAGTTGCCTTTCTTATCTCCATAAATTATTGATAGTTTTGTATAAATAAATATACAAAATAAATTAAGGTATCCATTTGTAATGAGTAATTCTATAAAACTTCTATTTTCAACCAGCAGTTACTTTTATTTTCAACTAACAGATGTGAGGGATGACTACAGGCAATTAGTTCAGGTACCCTGAGTAGCAATCTCAGAAGTGTATCAACAGCAGAAGTCTTAACTATGTTGGCTCATACATAAAATGGCTTATGTTCTAATTAAAATTAAAAAAACAACAACAACACCTGAATATATGCTTCTTTTCCTGGTATGGCTGCTCAAGAAGCTAGTACATATCTAGGGCAGCTCCTATCTTTTTGCTATCTCATGCCTAATTTCCATTCTCAGGATACATTCACAGTATTCTGTTGGTTGAAACAACTTTAGTCCATACATCAACTCCCTTTAGGCAACTTTCCTGATGTTCAACAAAATACTTTCACTTACATTTCTTTTGTCCCAAGTTTAGTAATGAAGCTGTCAATAATGGCAAAGTACTCTGAGATATTTACTCTTAATTGGGTAATTGTATTGCTTACCAAATTGGAATAATTATCAAAGGCAAAGAGAGAATGAATATTGAGTGGCAACTAGCACTCTAATAAATGACAAAGAAATTATGTTGGTTTTTTTTTGGTTTGTTAGAGTTAAATCATACATTTAAAATTCCTCTTTAGCAAAGTGTTCAGCTTCATCTTTGAATGTGTTACACCATTAAATGTGTTTAGGAGTAGTATGTAGTGAAGGAAATTATCTGGCCATCTTAAGAAGTCTTGAAATTTAATGCGTGTTCATTTTAGCAGGTAAGTTATAGATACAAAAATAAATAGCAATTCAGCTAAAAGTAATGATACTCAGATTTTTTAATATTAAACACAGTTTACTCAAAAGCTACAAAAATTTCAAAGCTATAAAATTTTCAACAATATATGATTATGAATGGCATACAAAACTCTTTTCAAATTGAAAGGAATAAAATTTCTTGAATTTTTGGGTTTAGTTCAGGTTTGGAAAATGAAATAAAACTCAGTAAAAATTTATATTTATACAAAATTTTAGTGGGCCTGTAGGTTATATAGCAATCATTTGCTTCATAATATTTAATAATGACAACTACAAACCAGCTTAAACAAGTAATAGTTAAATGGAGATTCATGACTGGATGGATCTTTTAATGCCATTAGGATGTCTGAGTGCTACAATTCCGAGTTGGATCTAAAATTATTTTCCCCATTTTTAAAAATATATTTTTATTATTAAAGAAACTTTAGCTGACATAAATGTTACATCAAAATACAGAGGATTCCCATATACACTGTCCCTCCTCCTCCCACAATTTCCCCCATTAACTACATCTTTCATTAATGTGGTATATTTGTTAAAATTGATGAACACATATTGAAGTATTGTTACTAACCATGGATGATAGTTTACAGTATATTTTACACTATGCACTGCACAATTTTATAGGTTTTGAAAAAATGTATAATGGCCCATATCTGTCATTGCAATGTTATGCAGGACAATTCCAATGTCCCCAAAAATGCCTCCATGCTACACCTTATCTTCCCTCTCCTTCACCTCAGAACATCTGGTAGCCACTGCCTTTATATCATTGCTACAAGTTCTGCCATTGCTAATTGCATTCCCCCCTTATGTTTGTTCATTCCTTAATCTTGAGGATTTGGGGATTGTGATGCCCAATCTATTCTGTTTTAAAGGGAGCTTAGACTTCATAGGACAGATGGGTGGAACTGTCTTGCATTGTAGATACTCTCTGTTTTTTGAGATAGTATTGTACATCATCCTTTTGTTTGTTGTCCTAGGCAAGTCCAATGAACTGTAGAATAGTTGTTGCAACTCTGCTGAGGTTCAGGGCTCAATTGGCATATGAAAAAAACAAAGATTTAAGTCTCTTGGACATATATTTATTGAATATAGTGCTAATTATAGGTTCAATTAAAAGGGCTAGAAGAGTCAAGTTTAGTGAAATTATAAATAAGTCTATCTCTGTTACACTGGGGAACATATATACACTAAGTAAGGGTCACTGACAGGGTGACAAGTTCCTGGAATTGTCTGCTGTGCCTATTATTGTACATAATACACCACACATCTTACCATGATGAAGGACACATTGAATAAATTTTTTATTTTATTTTTTATTATTACTTTTATCATTATTTTTATTTCATGTTATTTTTATTATTAATAATTTATTTTCTTAATATTTTTATGTTTTTTTTTTTATTTTGTTTTTGGGAAGGTTTTGGATCACAGAAGGGTCACAATTTTGGCAGTGAAGGATCCCTGGGGTGGGGTGTTGTTGATGGGAGATGTGTGGGAGGAGTGAACCTAGGGCATGCCTCTATGGGATATGAATATGTTCAGGTAATCATGGGGGGTTGTGTCAGTGAATGGAGACCCACGCAATAACCAAAAGAATATTGAATTCTCATGCTGGGGTATCCTGCTATATTCTCTAATAGAGTGACAAAAATCCTCCAGTACTTGTGCCGAGCAAAGGAGGACACACCATTATGCCAGGCCCTTGGTATTGGTGATTGTACTTATGAACATTTTCTTATGAAATTGAAATTTTACCTATATTAAATATTATCTAAGAGTTACTTCCTGAAAGACTCCTTGTTGTTCAAATGTGGCCTCTCTCTAAGCCAAACTCAGCATATAAATATACTACCTTCATTCACATCCCCTGGGATAAGACTCCCTGGCACTAAGGGATTATTAACTAGTGCCAATTAGCAATGCATCTGGAAAAAGATATTGATCAAAATGGGGAAATATTAACTATAAATGAGTTTTTATGGCTAAGAGATTTCAAAGTTAGTTGGGAGGTCATTCCAGAGGTTACACTTGTACATGTCTCAGTGGGATCTCATTGACAGCCACAGTAAACATTGTCTCAAACAGCAGGGTTCCTGAGGGCTCTAGAAACATCTGGACAATTTTGCCTATTTAAAAATTATGTTTCTTGTCATTTCATCATTGAGTAGTATTATCTCTTTATATAATATGGAGATCAAACCTTTATCAGACGTGAGTTTTCCAAAAACTTTCTCCCAATGAGTAGCCTGCCTTTTTAGCTTCTTAATAAAGTTATTTGAATGATAAAAGTATTTAATTTTTTTCCTGTTTTTTTCTTTTGATTCTAATGCTTTGTGTGTAAGGTTTAAGAAACCTACCAAATCTTGAAGACATTTCCCTACATTTTTTCTAGATTTTTATGCTTTTAGCTTTGTATTTAGGTCCTTGGTTCATTTTGAATTAATTTTTCATATAAGTAGTGAGATAGGTGTCCTCTTTGTTTCCTTTTACCTATAGATATCCAGTTATCCCATCATCATTTGTGAATAGACTGTAATCACCCAGCTGGGTGGGTTTGATGGCCTTGTCAAAAATAGCTTTAACATAGATGGGAGCATCTATTCCTCAATTTTCAATTCTATTCCATTGGTTAATATGTCATTCTTTATGCCAGTTCAGTGCTCTTTTTACCAACTTAGCTCAGTAATATGCTTTAAATTCAGTAAGTTAGAGTCATGCAATTTCATTTTTCTTTTGAGACATTTTTAGCTATACATGGACCCTTACCCTTCCAAACAAATTTGATAATTGGCTTTTCCTTTCCTGTAAAAAAGAATGTTGAGATTTTTATTGGGATTGCATTAAATCTGTTAATCAATTTGGTTAGAATTGATATCTTAACTATATTTAGTCTTCCAATCCATGAATACCGATTGTCCTTTCTTTTATTTAGGTTTTCTTTGTTTCATTTTAGTAATGTTTTGTAGTTTTCTGAATACAGGTACTTTCTGTCCTTGGTTAAGCTTATTCTTAAATATTTGGTTCTTTTATTTCCTATTATAAATGTGTCTTTTTCTTGCTTCCTCCTCAGATTAATTGTTTAGTGTATCAAAACACTACTGGTTTATTCATATTAATCTTTTTTTAGAAAGAGCAATAATTTTTATTCATACAAGAGGTAATTGGAAATATATAATTATCCAAAAACTGAAGACTCAATATGTAAATAATGGTACGTGAATTCAATGAACTATTATCATTGAATTAAATAAAAGATTTTAATGAATGGAGAAATAATTACTATATAATGGTCATTATAATATACCAAGTGGACAACTGCATAAGAAAAATATACATAAATATACAAATTTCAAAGAAACTTTTGAAAGGAATTCATTACAATCAAACTTTACTTTAGGTTATCAAAGTATAATTATTTTTCTTACCTGCTTTTACTTTTTATTTTTAACAAATTAGTTTTATTGAAACATTTTAATAAAGCATAAATCCATCCAACATGTACAATCAGTGGCATTTGGTATAATCACATAGTTGTGCATTCATAACTTCAGTTATGTTTACAGTATTTTCATTATTCCAATAATAATAATAAACAAAAAATGAACAAAAATCTCATCATTTTCAGTCTCTCCCTGCTTCCACTGGTGCACATAGCTGCTTTGCTGATTCCATCTCACCAGCTTATTTGTATTTATATTTTGCATAATCAGACTTATGTATACAATATCAACCATAATTGTATTTCACAAAAGGTTTCACTATGTCATACAGTCCCATGATACATTTTTTTTAGATTTCATTCATATAATATACATGACTTTAGATTTTTCTTTTCAAACATTGACATACCTGTATAATAGCTCTATATGTGCTCTGATGATTTCTATTCTTTTATAAACTTTGCACAGATTATCCCTTAGCTTTCCATTCTGTACCATCATTTAATTTTCTGATGACCTATATTCTAATTCTTAACTCCATGAGTTTACCCAATATATTTAGTTCAAAATACCCAATATATTTCATTCAAAATTGTGCAATCATATAGATAATTTCCATTTGTGTCTGTCATGTTTCACTCAGTGTAATGTGCCCCAGGTTCATCCATGTTGTCGTATGCTTCATGACTTCATTTCTTATTACAGATTCTTAAAATTCCATCTTGTGTATACACCACAAATTTTTATCCATTCATCAGTTGATGGACACCTGGGTTACTTCCATCTTTTGGCAATTGTGAATAATTTTTCTATGAGCATCAGTATGCATATGTCTATTCATGTCACTGCTATCAGTTCTTCTGGGAATACACCTAATATTGGTGTTACAGGGTCTCATGGTCTATATCAACGTCCTTAGAAACTGCCAAAAAGTCCTCCACAGTGGCTGTACCATTCTACACTCTCACCAAAATGAATAATCATTCCTATCTATCCACATCTTCTCCAACACTTGTAGTTTTCTGACTTTTAAATAGTGACCATTCTAATAGGTGTGAAATGATATCTCATTATAGTATTTTCCAAAATTTTATTTTATTTTTAATATACTTTTTAAATTTTTATAAGATACTTAGATTACATAAATGTTACATAAAAAATATAAGAATTCCCATATGCCCCATTCCCAACACCTCCCACATTTTCCCACATTAACAACATCCTTCATTAACATGCAACATTTCTTATAATTGGAGAACATTTTGGAGCATTGCCCTTAAGCGAGGATTATAGTTTACATTGTAGTTTACACTCTCTTTCACACAATTTTTTAAGTTATGACAAGATATATGATGGCCTGCATCTGTCATTGCAATATCATTTACAATACCCAAGTCCTGAAAATGCTTCCATATTACATGTTTTTCCCTCTCCTTCCCCTCCGATCCGTCAGTGGCCACTGCCTCCACATCAGTGTTAAAAGCTCTTCAATTGCTAGAATCAAATTACTTTTATAGTACAATAACAGTAAGTCAACTTTAGTCCATCATTCTTTCCTCAATCATGAGGAATCTGAGATGGTGATGCCTGCTCTGTCTCTAATTGAGAGTGGGCTTAGATCCCATGGGGCAGACAGATTGGATGATTTTGCTTACAGTTGCAAACTTTTTCTTTTCTTTAGGATGGTCATTGTCTATCATCATCTCCTTGTTAGTAGTCCTGGGTGAGTCTGATGAACTGGACTGCTGGTGCAACTCTGTTGATCTTCAGGGTCCACCTGGCACATAGACAGCACAAAGATTTAAGTCTTTTCAACATACACCTAGCAATTCTATTACTAACTATAGGTTCAAATAGAAGGGGCAGAATAGCCATGTGTAGAGAATACACAACTGAGTCCAACTATGTCACACTGGGGAGCATAAATGCCCAGGAAGTGCCCACTGTTAGTGCACCAAACTTTTGAGTTGTCTGACCTGCCTATAGATTCTGGATGTCCCCAGAGACCTCAGGAGGCCTGTTATAGAGACAATCCTTACTTTGGCAGTTAATGAGATTCTGCTGAAATGTACTTAACTGTAACCTTAGAATGACCCTTGACTCACTTTGAAGTCCCTTAACCATTTAAGCTCACTTGTCTTTACTCTTTAGTCCTTTTGGTGGAGGTCTTTTTAGAGTTGCATTGCTGATTGGTTGTTGGTAGTAATCCCTTGGTGCCACAGAGGTGCATCCCCAAGAGTCATGTGCCATGCTGGTGGGATGTTAATGCATTTATATGCTGAGTTTGGCTTAGAGAGAGGCCACATCTGAGCAACAAGGAGCCTCTCAGGGGGTTAAATCTTAGGCACCCTCTAATACTGTTAAGTTTCAATTTCAAAAATAAGGTTCATAAATACAGACATCAATATCAGGGCTCATCCGTGGTCTATCCTAAAACAGTCATTGCCCCTGTACTAAGGGGGTTCTTGCTCTCATATTAGAAGATGTGGCAGAGCTCCCCTGGATGGGAATTTGATATTCTTTCAGTTATTGTGTAAATCTGCACCCAATGTGACAATGCCCAATGGACACTTGAACATATTTATATGCCTTATAGATATGCCCCAGGTGAACCTCCTCCCATGTGTACCCCAAAACTGACACCCCACACCAATGATCCTCCACTGCCAAAGTTGTAACCCTTCTGTGATCCAAAACTGCTTCAAAAATGAAGCCAACTATATAAATACATTTAAGAAAATGAAATAAAAATGATAATTTTAAAAATAACAAATAAAGTTCAAAAAATTAAAAAATTGGAAAAGTAAAAAATGATTTAAAAATGTAAAAGTAAAGAAAAAATTTTGAGAGTATGTATTTCATCAAAGTAAGATCTGTTGTATGTTCACTGATACTTTATTCTGTTTATTCCCCAAATATCTTATTTTTTTTTAATTTGTCTTCAAAGATGTTTTAAGTTACAGAAAAGTGATGTACAGAATAGAGGAGATTTCCCCTTTCCCCTTTTATCAATATTTTATGTGTGGATGGGTCATTTGTTACAGTTGTACTAATATTGACAGACTGCAACTAACCATGTGTTCTCCTAAAGAAGAGGCAGAAACTCAAAATATTAACTAAAAGAGAGCTTTATTTAGCTAAATGGATAATATTTGTAAAAATTTATATTAAACAATCACAGTAATTGAGTAATAACAATAAAACAAAGAGAAATGGGTTAATTAGATAATATAGAGGAAAGATAAATGAATATGTACAATCACTCACCAAAGACTAGCAATCTATACCCAACATTAATAAACAGCAAATAATCACAATTATTGATTACTCACAATATAATGCACTAAACTAATTTGATAGTACAAAGGAAAGAGAGAGAGAATATATTACATACACTCAGCAAAATGGGGGAATACTCAACATCTGGTCTTTCACAAGGCTGGGAAATCCTGTTTAACAGCTGACCAGAAACCTGAATGGAAACAACACCTGGGTAGAGTACAATAGCAACATCCCCTTCCAGGGTACAATACAACACCAGGTCTGGGGTAAAATACAACACCAGGCAGAGCATCCTTTCCTGTGTGAGACTTCCACTGGCAGTCTTGGGCAGCCCCTTTTAAGGGATTCTGAATCTCAAGACTCTTGCCAATCTTGCAAATTGTGCATGGGAAAGTTTTGACATAGCTATCTATGTGCCTGCAGGCATGGTCTTCAAGCAATCCTCCCATTGACCAGACCCCAGTTAACATTCCTTGGTGCCTGTGGGAAGAAGATTCTAAGAACCAGCACATTCTTTACTGTTGGTTCATAATTCTTAACCCATTCCTTACTTACATTTATATTTTTATATCACCATGGTGAATGATTTACATTATGATTTACATTTTGGACAATACACTTTTATAAAATTTGAAAAAAATTAACATGGCATGTATCCATCATTGCAATATCATGTAGAACACTTTCATTTCCCCAAAAGCACCCCATGTTCCATCTATTCTACTCCAACCTCTTCCTGCCCTCAGGACCCGTGGCAACCACCAAGCTTAACTCCTTGAAGAAGAAGATTCATAGTTACTTGTAACAACATTGACGGCTTGACATACTGGCCTGTCCTCCCCTAGTAGGCATAGCCTATGCTCTCAAGAGACTCCAACCCCTCTATTTGAGAACATAGCAGGACTCCCCAGGATGGGAGACCAACATCTTCCTATTCATTAGGTGGGACGCCACCAACTGTTTTACCCCACACTATGACAAAATGATCAGTGAGACACTCCCTAGAAGCCTGCTCCTGGTGTGCCCTGTCCCACAAGCTCCTCATATATAACACCTTAAATTAGTAATCCACCTCTGCCATATTTGCCAAAAGAAAATTTTCATCATTGAAGTTTCAACCACATGTCCACAAATTCCGAGTTCACCTCACCCTTCCCCAACCCTCACCCTTAGTTCTGTGAACAGTCCACTGCAGCCTCTCAACCCTACCCAGCTCACAAATCAACACCACCCAACCCAGTAGCATCACTGTACCACTGCCATTTCCATCCATTGCACAACTACATCATTTCAACGTATAATAGATTTTACCTAAATGGGCATTGGTTCATAACCTTCTTCTCCCTTTCTGTCTCCTGTAAACCTATCTTCCAGATAGTTCTGTGAATTTGCTCAATTTGCTTAATTCATATCAGTGAGGTCATGTTATATTTGTCCTTCAGTTTCTGTCTTGCTTCACTCAACAAAATGTCTTCAGGATTCATGCATGTTATCCCATATGTTAATACTGCATTTTTTCTTACAGCTGAGTAATATTCTATTGTATGTATATACCACAATTTGTTTATCCATTCATCTGTTGATAGACATTTTGGTAGTTTCTAACTTTTGGCAATACTGAATAATGCTCTTAAGAACATTGGTGTGCATATATCTGTTCATGTCCCTGTTCTTCTGTGTACATACCCAGCAGTGGGATTGCTGGATCATATGGCAGTTTTATAGCTATCTCCCAATGGAACCAACAAACAGTCCTCAATGATCGCTGCAATATTCCTCATTTCCATCAGCAGTGGATAAGGGTTCCCATCCATCCACACCCTCTCCGAACACTTGTGGTCCTTTGTTTTTTTAATAGCCCCCAAATAGGTATAAATTTACATCCCATAGTAGTTTTGATTTGCATTGCCCTAATAGCTAGTGATGTTTAACATCTTCCCATTTGCTTTTCAGCCATTTGTATTTCTTTTTTGGAGAAGTGTCAATTCAAATCATTTGCCCATTTTTTTAAAAAATGGGTTGTTTGTCTTTCATTTTTGAGATGTAGGTTTCTTTTTATATATACTGGATACTAGGCCACTATCAGTTAAATGGTTATCAAATATTTTCTCCGTTTCAGTAGGCTGTCTTATCTCTTTCTTGACAAATTCCTTTGAGGTGCAAAAGTTTTTAATTTTGAGAAGGTCCCATTTATCTATTTTTCCTTTCATGTTCATATTTTGGGTGTAAGGTTCATGAAACCATTTCCTAAAACATATTCCTGTAGATGCTTCCCTACATTTTCTTCCAATATCTTTTATCTTGGCTCTTATATTTAGATATTTGATGCATCTTGAGTTAGTTTTTGTTTAAGGTGTGAGATGTTGTTCCTTTCTCATTCTGTTGGATATGGATATCCAGGTCTCCAAGCACCACTTGTTGAAGAGGCCATTCTCTCCCATATGAAAGGGCTTGGTGGCCTTGTTGAATATTCATTGACTGTGTATCTGAGGTTCTGTATTGGAACTCTCAATTCAGTTCCATTGGTCAGTATGTCTGTCCTTTCTTCCCTTACAATGAATTTTTAACAACTTTAGCTTTGTAGTATATTTGAAACTTAAGCAGTGTGGTTCCTATGATTTAATGTTTATTTTTCTATATGTCTTTGGCTATTTGGGGTCACTTCCCCTTCCAAATAAAATTTTTAGTGGCTTTTCCAATTCAGTAAAAAGTATTGTGGTAATTTTTATTGGGATTGTGTTAAATTTGTAGATCAGTATGGGAAGGATAGACATCTTAATGTTGTTTAATGTTCCTAACTATGAACAGTGAATATTCTTCCTTTTACTTAGGTCTTCTTTGATTTCTTTTAACAGTGTTGTGTAATTTTCTGAATATAAGCCATTTACATCTTTAAATTTATTCTTAGTTGTTTCCTTTTGTTGTTATTGTAAATGGGATTTTTTCCTTTATTTCCTCCTGAGTTTGCTCATTATTAGTGTACAGAAATACAACTGATTTTTGCACATTGATTTTATTACTTGCCACTTTACTAAACTTATCTATAAGCTCTAGAAGCATTGTTATAGATTTCTCCTGGATTTTTATGTTTAGGATCATGCCATCTGCAAATAGTGAAATTTTTGCTTCTTCCTTTCTAATTTGTATGCTTTTATATTTTATTCTTGCTCAAGTGCTCAAGCAAGTACTTCTAACACAATATCATCATGGTTGCATGAATGTTTCTAGGAATTTGTCCATTTCCTCTAAATTATCTATCTTGGCATACAATTATTCAAAATATCCTCTTATGACATTCTTTATTTCTGTGGGATCAGTGTTGATATCCCCTTCCTCATTTCTTATTTTATGTATTTACATCTTCTCTCTTTTTTCTTTGGTAGTTTAGCTAAGGGTTTGTCAATTTTATTAATCCTCTTAAAGAAACAAATTTTGGATTTTTAAAATTTTTTCTAGTGTTTCCTTATTTTCAATTTCATGTAGATCTGCTCTAATCTTTTATATTTCTTTTTTTTCTACGTGCTTTGAGGTTAATTGTTTGTTCTTTTTCTAATTCCTCCATGTATGAAGTTAGGTCTTTGATTTTAGCTCTTTCTTCTTTTTTAATATAACATCTATGGCTATGAATTTCCCTGTCAGTACAGCTTTTGCTGTATCCCATAGGTTTTGGTATGTTGTATTGTAATTTTCTTTCATTTCAAGGTAATTACTGATTTCTTTAGCAGTTTTCTCTTAGACCCTTGACTGTCTAAGTGTGTGTTGTTTTAACTTCCATATCTTTGAGCCTAATCTGGTTCTCTGACCCTTACATATTTCCAGCTTCATTCCATTGTGGTCAGAGAAATTACTTTGCATAATTTCAATGTTTCTGAATTCATTAAGAGTGTTTCTGTGTAATATCATGTGGTCTATATTGGAGAATGATCTATATGCCCTTGAGAAGAATACATATCCTGCTGGATTGGGGTATAATGTTCTGTATATGTCTATTAGGTCCAGATCCTTTCATGTATTATGCAAGGTCTTTGTTTCGTTACTGATTCTCTGTCAATAGGTTCTTTCTAATGGCAATAGTGTTGTATTAAAGTTCCCCACTATAATTGCAGAGGCATTTATTTCTCCACTTAACTTTTTCAATGTTTCCCTCATGTATTTTGAGTCATCTCAGTTAGGTGCATAAATGCTTATGAATGTTCTTTCCTCTTGTAAGATTACTTATTTTATTAATATATATTGTCCTTCTTTGTCTCTTACAATAGTTTTTCACTTAAGGTCTATTTTTTCTGATATTAGTACAGATACTCCTGCACTTTTTTTCTTATTGTTTGCATATAAAATTGTTTTCCAACAATTGGCTTTCACATTCCTTTTGTCCCTGGGTCTAAGAGAGTTTCTTGTAGACAGCATATAGATGGGTCATATTTCCTTATCCATTCCACCAGTCTGTGTCTCTTGACTGGAGAGTTTAATCTATTAACATTCAGTGCTATTGCTGTAAAGGAATTATTTATATTTGCCATATTTTCTTTAGGTTTATGTATGCCATATGTTGTTTTTATTTCTCTTTCTATGTTTTAATTGTTCTTACCATCTCCCCCAATTATCTCTCTTTCCTCCTTTTTCTTTTCAGCCTGCAGAACTCCCTTTAGTATTTCTTGAAGGGCAGGTTTCTTATTGACAATCTCTCTTAATTTTGTTTATCTGTGAATATTTTGCTCTTCCTCATTTTTGAATTCCAGTTTTGCTGGATATAGAATTCTTCGATAGAAGGTGTTTTTTTTTTTTTGCTCCTTAATTATGTC
>JAQZBX010018270.1:0-34783 GCA_029593785.1 Cabassous unicinctus | reverse complement strand
ATTTTATTTTTAGTGTTTTTTTTTAAGTTTCCATATATTTTATCACTTTCATTTAAACTTATCAATATTATATCATTTTCCTATTAATTGTATTTGGCTATTATATGGGCTCCACCTTTAAGGAAGGCTTGGATAGCAGAAGGGTAACAATGGGGGTGGGATAGGATCTTTAGTGGGTGGTGTCAGGGATGGGGGTTTCATGCAAAGAATTTCACCTGAGTATACATAAAAGTTATATAAAATTGTTCAAATGATCAAGGGGTGGGTCATCGTCACAGTGGGTAGAGAATCACTCAATAAATGAGAGAATACTTAATTCCTGGAGAGCTCTGCCACATTCTCCAAGGGAGCAGCAACAGTCCCCCAAGTGCAGCGGCAGTGTCTGGAAAAGGAGGATGGTCCACTAATGGGTTCTTGTTATTTATGACTAGCCCTATGAGTCTTTGCTCTTGTAATTGAAACTAAGCCTACTGTTATGGGATGCCTAAGTGTTGCCACCTGAGAGCCTCCTTGTTGCTAAAATGTGGCTTCTCTCTAAGCCAAACTCAGCATATGAATGCATTACCTTCCCCCCAGTGTGGAACATAATCCCCGAGGATGAGCCTCCCTGGCAATGATGGATTAATACCAAGTGCCAACTGTGAATACAACTGGAAAAAGACCTTGGAAAAAAGGGGGAAAAGGTAAAGACAAGTGAGTTTATATGGCTAAGATACTTCAAAGAGAGTCAGAAGGTCATCCCAGAGATAATGCTTATGCACACCTCAGTAGGATCACATAGAACACCAGGGTGGATATCACCCCAAACAGAGGGGCTCCTGTGGGCTCTGGAGACACCCAGGTCCTATAGAAGTGGGGATTGTTCCAGAGATTTATGTCTTATCAGTGGGCTATACTTTGGAATCTGTGCTCCTGAGATTGACAGAGTTGGGCTCAAATAAGTCTTCCCTGCACATGGACCATCAGTCCCTTTTATTCAAACCTATATGTGGTGCTGGAGTTTGTAGGTGTTCTTCCGAGGCTGGAGACTTTGGCTTGTGCACATGCCAGGTGTGCCTGGAAATTTCTTGGAGCTGCAACTCTTACTCTACAGCTCAATGGACTCACCCAAGACACCTGGTGAGAAGATGATGATGGACAACAGCTATCCCAGGGAATGGAGAGTCTGAAGCTGCAGGTAGAATAAACACATCCATCTTATCCGTGGGATATAAGCCCCCTCTCACTTGGACATGGAGTGGACATCACCATCCCAGACTCCTCAGGATTGTGGAAAGAGCTATGGACTACAGTGGACTTAGTGGTATTCTGTTGTAGACATATTGTGACTTAAGCAATGGAAGAAATTACAAAATTAATGTGGAGCCAGTGGCCACTGGAGGCTTTTGGGGTAGAGAGAAGGAAAAGAAGTTGTAATACAGGAGCTTTTTGGTACTTGGGAATTATCCTGAGTGACATTACAATGACAGATATAGGCCATTTTACATCAGAATATAACATGCAGAACTGTGTGGGAGAGTGTTTTCCACAATGTGAGCTTTGGTCAATGCTTACTGACAAAGCCCCAGAATGTGCATATCCATTTCAATCGATGTGCCACATGAATGAAAGATGTTTATATAGGAGGTTGTGGGAGGTGTGGGAGGTGGGGAACATGGGGATCCCTGTAATTTTTGTGTAACATTTATGTAATCTAAGTATGTTTTAAAATATTTTAAAAAAATAAAAATAAGAATAAAAAAAGACACCAGTAATGTGCAATCTGAGGAGCAAGTCAGGAAAGAAAATTCCATTTGTGATAGTGACTAAAGGAATCAACTTAACCAACAATATAGGGCACTTGTATTCAGAAAACAACAATGCACTGTTGAAATAAATTTTTAAAAATCCTAAACAATTGGAAGAGCCTTCAATGCTCATCGACTGGAAGGTTAAATATCATTGAGATGTCAATTCTACCCAAATTGATACACAGAATCAATGCTATACTGGTAAAAAGTACATCAGCATTTTTAAATAAATGGAAGATATGGTTATAAAATTTATTTAGAGTGGTAAGGGGTCCTGAATGGCCAGAAACATCTTAGAAAAGAAAAGAAAATTGGAGGACTCTCACATCCAGGCTTTAAATCATATTAACTAGCCACAGTGGTAAAAACAATATGGTACTGGCATAAAGACAGACACATAGACCAATGGAACTGAATGGATGGCTCTGAAACAGAGCCATCATATCTATGGTTAAGTGATTTTTGACAAGCTTGTCAAACCCACCCAGCTGGGGTAGAATACGCCACTCAACAAATGTAGCTGGGAAAACTGGATATCCATAGCCAAAATAAAGTAGGACCTCTATCTCACACCTCATGTTGAAATTAACTCAAAATGGATCAAAAAACTAAATATAAAGCAAGAAAAATGGAGCTTCTAGAAGAAAATATAAGAAAACATCATCAAGACCTGTTTGTAGGTGCTGGATTCTTAAAGAAGATAAGAGGAAGTTTGAGATGGACTACTGATGCTTAATGTATGTAGAAGTCTTTATTACCTTTACAGTAAAAGTGTGGAAATATATAGAGCTGATGGTAACATATTAGAGAACAGCTAGTTTATAAATGGGAATGTGGCTGGAAAGAACAGTCTAGGGATGTAAATGTCAACAGAAAGAAAGCTAGAGAATAATCTAGGGACTGAATAACACAGTGATCCCAGAGGTGGATGAGAATTTTGATTCATGCAAGAGTGTCCTTTGTGAGATAGAGTAGATGTATATCACAATTGCAGGGTGGTGGGAATGTGGAGAAACATGGGAAAAATACAACTGGAGTCATCTATGGACTGTGGTTAACAGCAATACTGTAATATTCATTCATCTATGCTAAAGATGTACTTTGTTGATAATGGGGGAGAATGGAAAAACTGTGCCACATGTACACTATGGACCATGGTTAGTGGTAATAGTCTGAGGATATATTCTCATAATGTGTAACAAATATTACACCGTGGTATGGAGTGTTGATAGAGGGGTATTGTATGGGAATACTACACATGTGCATGATTATTTTGTAGGTTCACAACTTCTGTAATAAAAATATATTTAAAAAATAATAAAAGGGTGTGTTGGGGGAAAAATACACCAAATGTAAGTTATGGACTATAGTTAGTAAAATTTTGTTGATATTCTTTCATATTTTGTAGCAAATGTCTTGCAGCAATGCAATGTGTTGGTGGTGGGTTGATCTATGGGACCTCTGTATGATGTTATGATGTTATGATGATGTATGATGTTATGCATGTTTCCTTTGTAAGTTCACAACATTTACTACAGACTTGTTTATGTATGTTCATGTGTAAATGGTATAAAAATAAAATTAATAATAGGGTGGGTTGGTGAACTGTACAACAGACATAAGATAAATAAAACAAAGGGGAGCAAATGTGGCTCAGTGGTTGAGCACCACCTTCCTGCATACTAAATCCAGGGTTCTATCTCCAGCCATAGTACCTAAAGAAAAAACCATAATGTTCATTCCCTATGTGAGTTTTCCAGTCTATTTCAGGTTAAATCTATGGCTGAAGTCTCTTTCATATTTAAAACCCTTATAATATGAATTTTTTCCCTTAAAGTCAGAAAATTGCCTGATGGCTTTCTCATATTGTTAACATTCATAGGGATTCTCTCCAGTTTGAGTAATCTCCTGTTTTCTAAGGCTAGAAAAAGTAAGGTTTCCCCATACATATGATATTATAGTTCCTGTCCAGCATATATTCTCTCATGTCACTGGAGGGCAGAACTACAAGTGAAAGATTTCCAACATAGACAGCATTCATGGGGTTTCTATACAATGTGAGTTCTCTCACATTTAAAATTATATTTTAATTTAAAATTAAAATATTGACTGAAGGCTTTCCCACATAAATGACACTCATAGAGTTTCTCTCCAGTGTGAGTTCTCTCATGTCTTTGAAGAGAGGAATGTCAACTGAAGGCTTTCCCGCACAGATGACATTCATGGAGTTTCCGTCCATTGTGTTTTCTCATGTCTTTGAAGAGTGGAATGTCAACTGGAGGCTTTCCCACACAATGACAATCATGGGTGTCTCTCCAGTGTGAGCTCTCTCATGTTGTTTAATGGAAGAATGATGAAAATAGTCTTTCCCACAAATATGACATTCATGGGGTTTCTCTCCAGTGTGAGATCTCTCATGTCTTTGAAGAGAGGAATGTCAACTGAAAGCTTTCTCACATAGATGGCATTCATGGAGTTTCTCTCCAGTGTGAGTTTTCTCATGTTGTTTAATGTAAGAACTTCGAAAGTAGGCTTCCCCACAAATATGGCATTTATAGGGTGTCTCTTCGGTGTGAGTTATCTCATGTTCTTTAAGAGAAAAACAATGAATGAAGGTTTTCCCACATAGGTGACACTCATAGGGTTTCTCTCCAGTGTGAGTTCTTTGATATTGTTTAAGATAAGAATAATGACTGAAGGCTTTCCCACAGATGACACTATGGGGTTTCTTTCCTATGGGAGTTCCATTGTATTGTCTGAGGTCAGAGTGTTGCATACAGTTTTTAGCACTTTGGTAACATTCATATGATTTACTTCTAGGTTCAACGTGCTTATTTTGCTTAAAAGATGAATGGTCATTAAGGACTGTTGCAAGTGGTTTCCTTTCTCATGTGAATTAATGCACATTGGGTCACTGTGGATGTGTGAGTGGAATCTTCTTCCAAATATTTACATTTAAAGGAATTCTTTTTGGTGTGAGAGCTCTGCTGTAGGGAATTTGATGAAAGATTGTAAAACTTTTGTCCATTTACAAGAATTTCTTCATTTCCCTACATATGAAATCTAGACTAATCCACTAGTGATAATCTCCAATTACAATACTTTCATGTTTATTTCATATACATATTATTCTACTCCATACAAAAGATTTTCTCTATAATAACAATGTAATTGCAGAGGTATCTGATCAATTTTGAGCTTCATGATGTTTCAAAAAGATTGTATTTTTTATATGAGCTCAGGTTAGAGTTTGTGTTTAGGTTAATTTTTACCTAAATTCAATCACAGATTTTTGCTGGATTAACACATAATCCCAACATTAATTGCAATTTCATGGCTTTACTGAATTCCTAATTTATTCCATTTCAAAATATCTATTTGGGATACTAGGGTTCACAAAATTAAGCTTACCAATGACATGATTTTAGAAGTGTCTTTCCTACAGGTAGGTTGGTTGAATATTATTTCTAACATTTGCCATATTTTAAAGGCACTTTTCCTCCCTGTAGCAATTGAAAAAAAAAAAAACAGAATAAATTGTTAAAATAGCATTAGGGGGTGAAAATTTTGAAAAGTTCCAAGTATCCCTTTCAGTACATTTCCAACATTTACTATTACCTTGGAAAGAATATCAAATTAATAAACATCTAGGCATAAGAAATCATTACAGGATATAACAATCAGAAAAGATCTTCAGTCATGGAATATGAGAAAAAAAAGTTGGGATGACATGGAGGTAAAAAAGAGGGAAAAATCTTCCAGGACATAGATCATTATGTGAAAGTTTAATTGCAATAACAAATGAATACCCCTTTCCCAATGCAAATGATACTTGAATAAAGCTTGAGAAGAATATGGAATAAACACATGTGAATAAAATTTTCCCATTATCCTCAGCTACATTTTAGAAATCATAACTCAAGTAAGGAAACTTGAAGAAATCATAGCTCACTTAAGGAATTCCAAATTTAATATATTCAAGCACATACTCACTATATCATGAGACCCCTCTTCTGATGCACAGGTCCTTAGAGCTCATGTGGACTCTGGTATTGAGGAAATCCTATTCCTTCTCTCCACACTCCTTCTTGCTCCAACTGTGAAAACACATTTGGTTTCCAAGCTTCATATCCTGTTTATATGAAAAAGTTACCTGGATTTTGAGTTGTGATAGTAACAGAGCATGATCTTGATGTACATGGCAGATTGCCAAAAATAAGGTAAGCATTGATGGTCAGCAATGCAACAATACCTTGAACTCACATTATTGATAATATTTCAACAGAAATTGTAACTCTTGATCTTTTGCCTATTTCAACGAAGATGACTTTTTGTTGCTAACCATGCATTAATACTAAGAGAGACTGCAGAATCATCTATATTCTAAATGGGGAAATATCTATGTTTCCACAGTGATTGAGTATTATGTTATAAAGTAATCCAATAAACATAAATTCCACCAGAATGGTCTAAATTCTGTGTAGAAAATGATATATTCAATATTTTTACTACTATGTTCTGAAGCATCAACATAGCCCTTGGAGCAGAATATTTATTTCACCACAGTCAAGTATTTATCCATTCAAAAAGTATTCATTGAGTTCTCAGCACAGCCCTGAGTGTTGTTAATTGAGATTCAAGAAAGACATTACATTATGATCAAGAAGATTAAATTCTTTTGGGGTGAACTAGATGTAAATAAAAAATAAGGAAACAAATTCATTTAGGCAGTTTTATGTTTTAAAACACAATATAAATCTATTAAAATGATAAAATATAAAAATATAAGAAAAAATAAAGATTTTAAAATATGGAGAAGCTGATTTAGAGATTTGAACAAATAAGAAAATGGAAGATTATTTATGATAAATATATAGGTAGGTTACATAGATGGTAGATAGATAAGAGATAGGCAGATATAGATGGTAGATTAATTTGAGAGTGTTACCTACTGAGACCAGGTTATTTAAATTCTCCAGCATCACTTCTCTGAGCAGCTTTCTCTGGGCTGTGTCTAGATGGTTCTGCTCTTCCTGGGTGAACTCTACAGCCATATCCCTGATGTTCACTATCTCCTAAAACATCACAGAAATTTGTGTTCACACAGGGCTATCCATACCAATGTCCTGAATGTGATGTACAAAATAACAGCACTAAAGAAGCAGAGACTGTGTATATAAAACTCAAAATGCTTATGGAGTTCCAGTAACATCATTATCAATGCTGAACAGCATTCTGCCTTTAAGATGCACTTACAAACACATATATACTCTGAATACATAACACTCCATTGTACAAGAAAATCACATGAAATAGGGAATGATATACACCTGGAAATTTCCCAATAAACTTGTAATTATGCCTTCTTGCTGCTGATTGTAATATTTTCATTTGAGCATTCACAACTAAATAAATCATTCCCAACAATTTTAAGTAAATTTACAGACATTGAAAGGCAAACAATATTTGTGATATATCATTTTAAAAATTAAGTATGATTAGAATATTCCCTTTTCTAGATGGACTCATTTCCCTCTCATTTATAAAATATTTAAGAATATGTTATGCACTTTGACAAATACAATAAGTTAAGTGTGAATTGCTTTCTATCTAAATTCAATTCACAGGACTATTATTCATTAATATGGTAGGGAACCTTGAAAATTATCCAGAATTCTGCAAAACAGAATAGGTTTCATACAGAACTCAGGATCAGTAAGGCCTGCTTTCCTCAGTGCAACATATCTCATGTATTCATTATAATGTATTGATACAAATGTCAGGGTCACAAGCCAGGGACTCCTGAGAGAGTTGTACTCATATATATGGTCTTAGACTGACCATTCCTGTGGGAGGAGACCACTCAGTCTCAACATTTTTTAGGGTCTACAACTACCACTTTTCATTGTCTCTCTTTTATCTTCATCTCATCTGTCTGTGAAAGATTAAAAGAATCCTGTTCATTGTTTTTTGGTCTCTCCAAATCATCAAAAAATTTCACAGAGACATAAATTTTATTCTGACTATTCTACAGCTCCTGAATCCACAGCCACATTGAAGGAAAGAATAATTCCTGTACATTGCATCCATTTATACAATTTTAATAAATTTGATTTAGAAAATTGAAGATAGGAAATTGAACTATGGTGGTAAGGGTAATTTTAGTTTTCTTTTAAATATATTTCAAAATGTGCACATATATTACATCAAACTTTAAGAAAATTAAAATTTGAGGAAAATAAATAAATGATTTCTCATTTCCTTTAATTTACTAACATTTTCATGTGATTCTGGCAAATATGCCTACCCCTACACCCAGTACCTGTAATGTTGGATAGACTGAATGAACCAGCTGAAAACTTGGCCTTCCTTCTGACTGTAAACTTCTGCTTTTATTCATCTCTATCACATCTATTCACCATATGCCATGACCAATCTCAGGCACTAACATTATTCATGAATTCAATATTTATCCATTGAGCCCAAGGGGTAGTTGAGAAAAAGAAAACATCTGCCATATTTTCAGAGAATACACAGACTTTATGGAAGCTGGAATGTACTCTTGTAATGGTTGGAAGGAGATTACTTATTGATCAGTCCCTAACTTAACATAATTATTAAATAGTCCTGTATAATCTTAATTTTGGGTCAGATCCTTGAATAGGTCCTGAATACACTTGGAATATACACATCAATAGTGGAAATCTTCCCGTTTGCTGGCAATTTCAGTTAAAGAAGAATTCCCTACTCAACTTTGATTGCATTGTCAATACCTTAGTTTGCATCTCACTTCCTCTGGATTTTCACTCACAACCAGACAAGCAGAAAGTGAGCAAAGCTGAAAATGGAGAAAGAAGCCTTAAGATTCAAGTCTTGACCACAATTTTCAGGTCCACCTTTCATGAATGCCAAACACTTCACCTGGGAGTATCCCCAATCAACAATAGGAACATAAGAGTGCCCCAAGAGAAATAAGGGAGGACTGTCCTTTCCCAGGGTCAAGAGGTTGGAGGGCTTGTCTTCTATGGCTCATAATGATGATATGATTACCTTCATTAGACAGATAAGATCACAAAATTCCATGAATTGTATTTATTATTTAGCCCATGATGTTCAGAAACTTTTAATTCATCTATGATTCCAAAACATAAAAATTCCTGACCAAAATCACATCTGGAATTAGGTCCTCACCACAAGAAGAAGCAGACTGGAATTTCTCAGTTATAATTATTCTTGGTTTTTGCATTAGCATTGGTTCTCCCACATGCATTTCCATCTTCTGAACTCTCACTCCCTTCTTGATACATTTGTATTAAATCATCTTGGTTCTTCCATATGTGATGTCTAACAATGCAACCCCTCAACACTGAGTTCTACATATCACCCCAAAGTATTCAGAAATTAACTAAGAAACTTAAGTACATACATTATTTTTGGGTTGATAAGAGCTAAGTTTAACTTAGCCATTTGTACCAGGAGGAAAATGATTGTATTCAAAATGTTTGGAGATTTACGTATTCTTAAAAATTTAATCTTCTCAGTAACCAAATAGATAAAAGTTAATTTACCCATTTAACAAATGTCCTAATTAGAGGCTCAGAGTGCTGAAGTAATATGAGAAACTCACATGGCCAGAAAAAGACAAAGTTAGAGTTTGAATTTTTTCCTCTTGTATCCCAATTTCAAATATCTTAAGGGTTACATGCTACACCTAGGTATTACCTGGAATGTCATCTCTCATTTCAATAATCAGATCCTCACCCTGTTGTCAAAGCTTCCTCTTCATGTAATTTGCTACAATTACTCCACTCCAACAGGTTCTCATGTCACAAGGAAAATTCCATTGCATTAAATCCACTTTCCAAACATTAGCTCCCACCTCATGTAATATTTACTGCCAGAGGTTTGCCAAGCATACATATGTGAGCATATGCTTCTGTATTAGTCAGCCAAATGGGTGCTGATGCAAAATACAAGAAATCTGTGGGCTTTTACAAAGGATATTTATTTGGGGTAGAAACAATTACCAGGCCATAAAGCATAAGTTATTTCCCTCATGAAGGTCTTTTGCCACATGTTGAGGAAAGATGGCTGCTGATGACTGTCAGGGTTCAGGCTTCCTGGGTTCCTCTCTTCCCAGGGCTTGCTTCTTTCTTGGCTCACATCCTTGGTTATTTCCACAAGGCCAGCTGTAGACTATCAGGCAAATTCCTCATTTCTCTTCCTGGGACCTTTTCTGTTTCCTTTCAACCAAACTCCTCTGTGTGCTTACTTCCCAGGCCTCCACCTCAAAAACTCCAAAAGAATCCTGTTCATTGTTTTTGATTCTATATCTTTTATCTTTTATCTGTGTCTTCTGATTCCATATCTTTTATCTGTGAGTCCCCACTCACCAAGGGTTGGGGACTCAGTGTTCTACTGACATGGCCCAATCAAAGCCCTAATCATAATTTAAGTGTGAAACTTCAGACAGACCAGTTTACAAACACAATCCAATATCTATTTTTGGAATTCATAACCATACCAAACTGTTACAACTTCCTAAGAACATTTCTGATATCACTGTATTTGCCCCATCAGTCAATAAATATCTTACTGTTCATCTTATCTGATCACAGAGGAGATGACTCTAATTTTCTGCCTTGATTTTTACTACATGTGACAGAACACATTACTAAGCTCTTGCTTTATGTCTAAATGCAGAACCACAACTCCTACTGCATTCAAATATATCTGGGAAACAGACTACATCTTGATATTTGAGTCATTCTTCCATCTTCCATAACCACTTCAAGTCACATAGTTTTGAATACCATATATTCTCACATTACTTTTACCCAATGAGATTAACCTCATAACCAGGTGAATGATTTAATTTGAAAAATCACCTCAATTTAGTACCATAATGCCTACAATTAATCCTGTATGCATACCCATTAGTTACTCCTTTCTTCTTGAAGGGTCTTGTCACCTGATTAATTTGAATGTCTCCAACTGAATTCTCATCTTTCCTGTTTCTTTTGAAATCTTTACCAGCAACCTCTCTCTTATCACAATCAATCGTGTATTCATTTACCCTTATTGTTTCTCTTTTGTTATGAATCAAATGCCCCCTGTGCCTATTTCCTCTCTTGCCTGATCTCCTTTTCCTTCTTTCACAATCAATCTTCATGAGCACTTTTACCCTTTTCTCACACAGCCTTAAATGTTAAGTCAACAATATCACAGACTTCCTCTTAAAAATCATGCTACCATTTCCAATAAGCTACCCATGAATAAATCCTGTGTGTATGCTTCATTCTATAATGTGGAAGTAAAGAAGAATTGGACCTTTTGGGAACTTTCTTTTTCCAATACTTCTTTGACATCTCAGTCCCCAGACTGTATTCAGGGTAATCCAGTCACTTTTTCATCTTGTGGCTTGCAAGGCATTTCTCAAACAATATTATTAGAACATCTCAAGGCTGAATTATAACTCCCTTTCTCACTCATTTCTGAATACTCTCATGACAATCTCACACATTTATTCAATTCCTTCAATTTATTACACTGTTAGCTCTAAAATGAGAGTGTACATCTCTATTTTCATAGGTAGAGGCACAAAAATTCAAATATAACTCAAGTTATTACAAACACCACAATCCCAAAAATCTAAAAAAAAATTCTCTTCCAGAGCTTGCTCCCTGATTAACCTAGATGTCAATCAAAATGAATAAAATCAAGGTGTGCCACTTTAACAAAATATTTTCCTTCAAATTCAGTAATTATAAGTTAGGACTCCTTTAGGCATCCATGCATTGAGTAAGAACTCATCATTCAAAAACACATAAAATCATTTATGCTTTGCTATTATTTCAGCACTGAACATTATAATCATCCTTCATTTCCATGGGAATCCCCTCACTTTCCCACATCATACTCATGTCCCTTCAGTCTCTATTTTGTCATTCCCTCAGAGATGCCTTCACTGAGCCCCAACCTAAGGAAGGTGTCCTTTGCCTTTCTTAGAGCCAATATTACAATTCTACTATTCTTTCAGGCCACTCATATAATTTTTCATTGTATATTTGTTTATTTGTTCATTTATTGGTCTCTTCTCCTGGTCTAATTGCATAAAATCCTTCCTTGAATGGTAAAATATTACATGAGTTTCCCTTTGAAAATGAACAAATAATTATAAATCCAGAAATATATTGTATATGCACAATAACTTAATGTGTCCTCAGATGGCTTGGGTACAACTACCTTCACTCAAATGAAACAATACCTTCTTACTTTAAAAAGTCATTTACAAAATAAATTAGGACGCTTATGCCTAGTTAAAATTCTCTCCCTTATTCATGAGAACTCAAATTGACTGGAATGCAAGGAATCCTAAGTGTTAATGACTGTGCCTTTACCACATGTGTAGCTCAGAGCTTCTTTATCTCTAGAAAAAAAAGCACCATTTTGATGGTGAACTCTGTTTTTATGAAGTTGATAACTTTATCAGTTCTATAATCCCAAAGACACTACTTCATTAACTCAGATGTTAGTCGAGTTAAGTCTACACAAGACATGACTTGTGTCTTTCATTTCCTTCTAAATCTCTCAAAATCAACCATCCTTCCTTATCCAAGAGGACCTACAGTTTTATGGATTTTGTTTGTGCTGGGTAAGTACACTAAAGCACCTATAGCTAGAGAATATTTAATAATCTGTATATCTAAGAGGAATTGGAATCTCCAGTATTTTCTCAGTCATCCACGTGACTCTATAAAAGTAGAAATATGTGTGCTGAAAAAATATACAAGGAAATTTTTAATTGTTCTGGAATGTTTATATTTTACTATCAAGCAAGGGAAATATCATCCAGTATAGGTTTTGCTTTGTCATAGTTACCTTCAAACTTCAAAATATTAGTAGCTCCCCAAAATAAATCAAGTTTCATTGTTGATTTTCTTATAAGTTGGGTTTTAAAGAATTTTTTAAATAAAGGCATAAAATTATTCAGATGTATCTTGAAAAATAGAAGAACAAATTATTTCTGTAGAGAAATAATGTAATGTATTTCTATTTTATGTAAAGTTAGTTATATCCAAATGCATATTTTGCCATTATTTTACTTCACTTCTGAAATTAAAATAATTGCATTTCATTATTTTTGCATCATGCATTTAAGATAATCAATTATTCCTTTTTCATGGTTTTCTTATATAGCCCTGTGTGGTTTCAGCCTTATTTCTGTAGCATGATTAAAAGGTAATGTCTCTGTAATTTACCAAGCACCATAAGGTAAACAAAGTTTCTCTAGGAAAGCACATAAAACCATCCAGTTTGATATTAACCAAGCCTGTTACTTCTTTGTAAAGAAATATGTATGATCTAAACATGTAATACTTCATTTGATTTATTATCTTTATCAACATGAGAATTAAAGACCGCAGGAATGTTATATATCTTGATGTTATCTAGAGAAGAACAATAGAGAACTTCTCCAACCCATTCCCAGAGAGCTCAACTCAATGATTAACTTTCTTTGTTTCAAACATCTATAAAAGCTGTAGGAAAACCCCTCAACAGGGAGGCCAATTTAAGACTGGTTAGATCTCATGTCCTTCACTAGCCAATACAGCCACTTTTCCTTTTTATCCTAGTTCAGTGTGTCTATTATGCTCTGCTGTGCTCCAAGCCCATGGATCCTTCTGATCACTGTCATTTCCTGACAATATTTTTCAAGAAACTGATACTCTTTTTTCATAAATATGTAGAGGTTGGAGGGCAACTCTGAGCTAGGCCTGTCTGAAAACATAGAGTCATATTAGCAAATAAAACATACAGTCTAATATTATGGGGTTTGAGTCACTTTAGAAGAGACAATTTAAAAGAAAAACTACAAGGCTAATTTGTGTACATGATCTAGATTTCCTTCATTTTTGGAGATAGAAAATCTCTCAATGAAATACCAATATTTTGAATGAAGAATAGCACCAGTTTCTTTACTAAGCCTCTGCATGGCAGGTAATTTCATTCAATCTAGTTTGGATTATTCATGAAGAACAAAAATTTCAAAAGGTTTTGAGTCCAATTTACTGAAAAAAAAATGGGAATCTCAGTACAGAATTTAGTTGCAGGCTTGGAACTCAGATGTGATATTTGAACTGGAAAGTGTAAGTTCCATAACCATAGATGATAAATAAGTCAAAGGAATGGAAGATATTGCCTGGCAGAAAGAAAGATGCAAAGGAAGGGCTGGGACTGAGTTCTCAGGATTTGCAAAATTTAATGTTTTAGTAATAGCTTGAAAATAGGTAAGCTCAGGTCAGAAAATATCCAAGAGAGTGTTGTGACCCAGGGGACTAGGAAAGAAATGGATGATAGAAGGAGGAAATCAAGGAATTTGTTGAAGAATCTTGTAAGGTGAAGAGGCATTCAGTGGTTTCATTGAGATGGAGGTAAGGAGACCATCAAGAGTAGTGCATGTAAGTGTGGAAGGTGTAAACTATATCAAAGTACATTGAGGAGTGAGGAGGTGAGGATAAACCCACTAATTGTTGCTCATAGAAAGAGATTGGCCTCAATTTGTTAGAGAATTGAAAAACTGGGGAAAGGAAAATCACATACAATTTAAATTCAAATATTTTAAGATAGTATTTTCATAGAATCAATGTATGAAAATTGACAGTATTTAAAACGGTAATGAGAGTAGGCCAGGTCACATCTCATAGTTTGGAGAACTCCCAAGAATCCAAAAAATAAGAGGGGACCTTGAGGTCTACTCTATTTTGAGACAAGTTCCAAAGAAAAGTCACACTTTGCTCTTCTTCCAAAATTCTACGCTGTTCGATTTCTTTTTCTATGGCAAAAAGCAACCTCTACTTGTATTTCCTTTGCATAGGGAAAACATTTAATAAATCCAATGAGTGATCCATTCCAGGGAGAAAATCCTGCTTCCACAGACTGCAGATACTGAACTTATTCAGGGTTTCATTCAATGAGATGCATTCTGTTCACTTGATTGATTTTACAAGGTGATTCAAAAGTTAAAAATCCACTTATAATTTTGGGAAAACAATAGATAAGGTCATTGAGGAGGATGATTGAAAAGTTACATGATTAATTAATTCAACAAATACTTTACAGTTCACTCTTTTTAACAGGAAATATTCAGAGTCCTGGAAATACTACAGGGAACCAGATATACTGGTTCTATATGGACAAAGAGCTTGATTTCTCTGAAGGAAGGATGGGATTAAAAATAAATTGAAAAGTTCTGGGAAGATTGTGCCCGAGGAGGTTCACAGGGTCAGCTTTCTGAATTAAAAAACAATGGAGAAAGAACCCAAAGCTGTCTAAGGGACCTGCTTTGGGTGTCAGCAGATCAGGAGAGTGCCACACAGCTCCCAAAAAGTTTAGGGACAAAGAGATGAAGAATTCAGAACAACAAATGTGAGTGCCCAAACCCCCACCATGGGTGGGACGTGCTCCCCTCTCACATTCTGAACATATTAAGCTGGGGTAAAACCTAAGGCCCACTCTAGCCAACTGAGAGGAGAACAGATGTCTTCCTCCTTGTCAGTTGTCACAAGGAAAATGGGAGGGGAAGTTGAACGACTTCTCTTCAGTGAATTTGGCCAGCAGAGCTAAATAAATAAAAGCAAAGAAAGAAACAACTCTGTGGAAAGATGTGCAGATGAGTGTCATCTGCTGGCTCATCTGGAAATTGCATGAACAAAAACTGCTTTGCAGTTTCTGTGTACCCTAATTCCTTGGAGAAACTCTGCACTACATTAGTCAGTCCCTGACACATATTTGATAACATAAGGTGGGAAATTTTAAAGAGTTAGAATAAGTTGAACCATGTATCAAAGAAGATCTGGAAAAAAAAATAAGCAAGAGAGAAAAATTGGCCTTCAGAGTAAATGCACCAACATTCCAATGTCTAGACATCAGCAAAAAATTACAAGTCATACTAGGAAACAGGAAGAGATGGCCCAGGCAAAGCAACAAACAAAATATCCTGAAGAGATACAGGATTTAAGACAATTAATCAATGACAAGAACACAAATCTACTAAATCAATTCAGAGAATAGCAAAAAAATATGACTAAATTGGTAAAGGATATTAAGAAGACAATGTTTGAACATGAAGAACAATTTGAAAGCCTGCAAACCTTGAAAGGCATGATAGATGAGATTATCTCATCTATCTATCTGCACATAAGTGCAGATTTGACTTAGTAAAAGAAATAATTAATAATTTCAAAGATAGAACAACTGAACTGGAAAAGACAGGAGAACAGAAAGAGAAGAGAATGAAATACATGGAACAGGGTCCCAAGGACTTGAATGACAAGGTGAAACATACAAAAATCAAATTATTTGTTTAGAAAACATCACTTACAAAGGAACCACAATAAGGATAAGTGATGACCTCTCATAAGAAACCATGGAGGAGTATTTCAGCTATAGAAAGAGAAAAAGTGTATCCATCAAAACTGTCCTTCAAAAATGATATTGAATTCAAAATCATCACAGATAAATGAAAACTTATAAAAATATATTATAAAAAGACTGGAGTTACAAGAGATACTAAAAGGAGTGCTGCAGAATGAAAGGAAAAATTAAGGGCAAGAGACTTGGAGAGGAGAATAGAAATGGAAGGAAGGGTAAATTAAAGGATAAAAAAGACAAAACAAGATATGACTAGAGAAAGCAAAAAGACAAAATGGATTAATTAATGCCTTTAAAATAACAATATTGAATGTTGATGGCTTGAACTCTCCAATCGAAAGATTTACACTGATAGAATGGATATAAAAAAATGAGCCATCTATGTGTTGTCTACAAGAGACTCACCTCAGACATAAGGAGACAAGGAGGTTAAAATTGAAAGGTTGGAAAAAGTTATTCCATACAAATAATAACCAAAAAATAGCTGGAGTAATGATAATACTGGACAAAATAGATTTTAAATATGCAATTGTTGTAAAAAGATGGAGAAGGTCATTATATATTAATAAAAAAGGCAACTCACTGAAAAGTAACTAATATACTAAGTGTTTTTGCACCTATCCTGAATGCCCCAAGATACATGAGGCACATCCTGGCAAAACTAAAGGGAGAAATAGATGTCTCTACAATAATAGTTGTACACCTCAATACTCCACTCTCAGTGTTGGGTAGAACTTTTGGACAGAGGAAAAGGAAATAGAGGTCTTGAAATGATATGATGAATGAACTAGACCTAACAGACATCAATGGAACAGTGCTCCTCAAAATAGCAGGATACACATTCTTTATAAGCAGTCATAGATCCTTCCCCAAGATAAACCATATGTTGGGTCACAAGGCAAGTCTCAATAAATTTAAAAAGATTGAAATTACACAAACTACTTTCTTTGATCATAACAGAATGAAGTTGGAAATTGATAATGGATGGAAAAAGGGAAAATTCATAAATATATGGAGATTAAATAACACACTATTAAATAATCAAGGTGTAGAATAAATAATTGCATGAGAATTCAGCAAATATCTTGAGATGAATGAAAATGAGAACACAATATATCAAAATCTCTAGGACACCACAAAGAAAAAGCTAAAAGGAAATTTATAGCCCTCAATGCTTACACAGAAAAAATGATAGAGGGCACTGGATATAGCTCAAGTGGTTGAGCACATGCTTCCCTTTTACTAAGTCCTGGGTTCCATCTCTGGTACCTCTTCAAAAACAAAACAAAACAAATGATAAAACAACTCTCATTGGGGAATGGATGTAGCCCAGTGGTTGAGCACCTGCTTCCAAAGAGAGTAAGGTACTGGGTTTAGATGCCAGGACCTCTTTAAAAAGAAGAAGAAAGAGCTAAAATTGAAAATCTAACTGAACACCTGGAGTAAATAGCAAAAGAAGAGCAAATTAGTCCCAACCCAAGCCAAAGGAAAGAAATAGTAAGGATCAGAGCAGATATAAATGAAATAAAAAACAAAACATCAACAGAGAGTATCAACAAAACCAAAAGCTGGTTCTTTGAGAAGATCAATACAATTAAGCCATTAGCTAGATGACAAAAAAAGCAGAATATGTAAATAAATAAAATAACAAATGAGAGAGTGGCATTACCACTAACATCTCTGAAATAATAGAGATCATAAGAGGATCCTATGAATAACAGTAAGCCAAAAAAAAAAAAAAAAACTAGACAATGTAGAGGAGGTGGACAAATTCTTAGAAATATATTAACCACCTTCAATGCCCTAGAAGAAATAGAAGACTTCAACAACCAGTCATAAGTGAAGAAACAGTCATCAAAAACATCCCAAAGGGAAGCAGATGTGGGCTCCCACTTACCATATAGGAGATCCAGCGTTTGATTCCTGGGGCTCCCTGGTGAAAAAAGCAAGCTGGCCCACAGGGTGAGCTAGCCTGAGCAGAGAGCTGGCCCATGTGGAGTGCTGACCCATGCAGGAGCACTGGCCTACATGGAGTGCTGGCCTGTGTGGAGAACTGGCACAGCAAGACGATGCAACAAAAAGAGACACAAAGAAGAGACAAGAGATGCAGCAGACCTTGGAGCTGAGGTGGCACAAGAGATTGAGCAGCCTCTCTCCACTCCAGAAGGTCCCAGGATCAGTTCCCAGTGCCCCCTAAAGAGAAGACTAGCAGACACAGAAGAGCACACAGAGAACAGACAGCAAGTGCAAAAACAAGGGGGGAAAATAAATAAATCTAAAAAATAAATACATCCCATAAATGAAAAGCACAGGACCAGAGGGCTACACAGGTGAATTCTACCAAAACCTTCAAAGATGATCTAATACCAATCTTGATCAACCTCTTCCAAAAAATTGAACAGGAACAAATGCATGCTATGAAACTCATTCTATGACGCTAACATCTCCCTAGTACCCAAACCAGATAACGATAACACAAAAAGAAGAAAATTACAGACCAATATCTCTAATGAATAGATATGCAAAAATTCTCAACAAAATACTTGCAAACTGAATCCAAAAGCACATTAAAAGAATTATACACCACGATCAAGTGGGTTTTATCCCAGATGAGCAAGGGTGGTTCAACACAAGAAAATCAATTAGTGTAAAAATCTATATTGGTAAATTGAAGAATAAAAATCTCATGATCCTCTCAATTGATGCAGAAAGGGTATTTGATAAAATACAGCACCCATTCTTGATAAAAACACCTCAAATATAGGCATAGAGGGAAACTTTCTCAATATGATAAAGTGCATATATGACAAACTTACAGCTAACATTGTACTCAACAGTGAAAGAATGAAAGCTTTCCCACTAAAATCAAGAACAACATATGGACGCCCACTGTCACTGTTGTTATTCAATACTATGCCAAAAGTTCTAGCTAGAGAAACTAGGCTAGATAAAATGCACCCACATAGAAAAGGAAGAAGTAAAACTTTCATTTTTTGCTGGTGGTATGATCCTATACCTAGAAAATCTTGAAAAAATCCACAATGAAACTAGTAGAACAAATTCAGCAAAGTGCTGGTATGCAAGATTAATATGCAAAAATCAATAGCGTTTCCACACACTACTGATGTGCAATCTGAGGATAAAATCAGAAAAAAATTCCATTTTTAATAGTGACTAAAACAATCAAATGTTTAAGAATAAACTTAACTAAGCACATATAGAACCTATATTCAGAAAACTACAAAATATTGCTAAAAGAAATAAAAGAAGTCTTTAACAAATGAAAGGACATTCCATGTTCATGGATTGCAAGAATAAATACCATTAAGTTATCAATTATATCTCAACTGATTTACAAAATCAACACAATCTCAATAAAAATCCCAACAGAATTTTTTGCAGAAATCTAAATGCCAGTTACCAAACTTACTTGAAGGGAATGTATTTCTGAATAGCAAAAAAAAATGTTTTAAAAAGGAAGACTGAAGTTGGAGGACTCTCACTTCCTGACTTTAAAGCATATGACATAGCTGCAGTGGAAAAACAGCATGGTACTGGCATAAAGACAGATAATTGCCCAATGGAACCAAACTGAGAACTCAGAAATAGACCCTTACATCTACAATCAAGTGATTTTTTTGTCAAGGCTGTTAAGCCTACCTAGCTGGCCCAGAAGAGACTCTTCAACAAGTGGTGCTGGGAGAACTTGATAACTACATTCAAAGAAAGAAAGAGGGCCCCTATCTCTCACCTTAAACGAAAATTACCTCAAAATGGATGAAGGACCTAAATATAAAAGCAACAATCATAAAATCTCAAGAAGAAAATATAAGAAAACATCTTCAAGATATTGTGGTAAGTGGTATTTTCTTAAACCTTATACCAAAAGCACAAGCAACAAAAGAAAAAATAGATCAATGAGACTTCCTCAAAACTAAACACTTTTTCATCTCAAAGTACTTTGTCAAAAGGGTGAAAAGACAGCTGACTCAATGGGAAAAAATATTTGGCAATCACATATCAGATAAGGGTTTAATATCGATGATATATGAGGAGAACATAGAACTCAACAATAAAAATACAAGCAACCAATTAAAAATTGTCCAAAAGACTTGAAAAGACAATTATCCATAGAAGAAAGACAAATGATGAAGAAACATATGAAAAATGTTCAACATCACTAGTGATTACGGAAATGCACATCAAAGCTACAGTGAGATAACAATTAGACTGGCCACTCTTAAAATGTCAGAATACTGTAAATATTGCAGAGTATGTGGAAAGATAGGAACACTGATTCACTGTTGGTGGGAACGTAGAATGGTACAGCCACTGTGGAGGATTGCGTGGCAGTTCCTCAGTAGTTGAATATAGACTTGTCATGTGATCCAGCGATACCATTACTAGTTATATATCCAGGAGAACTGAGTGCAGCATCATGAACAGGCATCTGCACAACAATGTTCATAATGGCATTATGAACATGATTGCCAAAATTGGAAACAACCCAGGTGTCCATCACCTGATGAATAGATAAATAAATTGTAGTGTATACACAAGATGAAATATTATACACCTGTAAGAAAAATGAACTCATGAAGCATATCATAACAAGGATGAACCTGGAGGACATTATATTGAGTGAAGCACCAAGGAACAAAAAGACAATTACTGTATGATTCCACTATTATGAACTGAATATATTATGTAATCTCATGGAATTAATTATTAGGATATAGGTCACCAGATAGAATGGCGGTAGAGAATGGAAAGCTGAGGTTTCACTGAAGAAGGGGTTAAAAGATTTTTTTGTAAATCTTTGGAAATGAATGGAAAAAGCAAGGGCACTGCATGGAATATATGACTAGCAGAGCTATTATATGGTTATGACAGTGGCCAAAATGGGAAGTCTCAGGACATTTATATTACTAAAAGGAAAGCTAAAAAATGTAACATGGAATGGTGTATAACATGGGGAAACCTCATGAAAAATACAAATATGGGTGATATTGCATATATAAGACTGTTTTACTAAATATAAATAAAAATATACTATAGAGAAGGAAACAGAATAGCAGCTATGTATGGAAACGGAAGCACAAAGAGATAGGTGATGAGTTTTGCTTTGTTGGTTTTTGTTTTTTATTATTTCTGGAATAATGAAGATGCTCTAAATCTGAATGAATTGATGATTTCACAACTATGTGGTTATACTAAATATCACTGATTGTACACTTTGGATAGATTTATGCTTTTTAATAAGTACCAATAAATTAAAAAAATAAAGTGATATGAAGAAATATGAAAATTTGTGTTTGACATTAATGTGATAAAATTGAAACAGGTTGGTGAGATAGAGTATGTAGGAGTGCAGTGTTAGTGTAGAGGCCACATAGGACTTTCTAGGACATTTTATTATTAAGATCTCTAATTAAATTAAATTAAATAAACTGGTTTAGACTACTGTTTTTGTAGGGAAATTTAAATTTAAATACTTACAATAGAGTACTATGAAAGTTTATGGTTTTCTAACTAAGAATTTGCACTCATATTTGAATGGAATTGAAGGATTCAACTTTTTATTAATTTCCTAGCTTTAGTGGATTTTAAAAATCTGAATATAGTTTTGCAAATATCACTAAAAAAACATTATGAGATATATAAACCTATACAGATAGATACATATGACAATAAATTTCCTTTTATTAAAAGATAGGATTGTATAATATGTGAGATAGGGGTCCTCTTTCTTTCTTTTAGATATGGCTATACCATTCTCTCAACACCATTTGTTGAATAGACTGTTGTGGTCCAGCTGGGAGGGCTTAACAGCCTTGTCAAAAAATCACTTGACTGTAGATGTGAGGATCTATTTCTGAGTTCTCAATTGGGTTCCATTGGTTAATATGTTTATCTTTATGCCAGTACCATGCTGATTTTTTTTTTACCACTATAGCTAAATAATATGCTTTAAAGTAAGGAAGTCAGAGTCCTCCAACTATATTGTTTTTTAAGATATTCATTGTTTTGCATCTTTCTTTTTCCTAAAGTACAAAGAGAAAACAGCATATTATTGGCATTAAGATGGACAGATTGATCAATGGAACCAGATCAAAAACTCAGAAATACACCCTGTCATTTACAGTCAAGTGATTTTTAAAAAGATTTATTTATTTATTTATTTCTCCCCCCATTGTTTCCATTCACTGTCTGCTCCTCTACTCTCTAGGAGGCACCAGGAACTGAACCCATGGCCACCTGTATGGGAAGGAGGAACCCAATCACTTGAACCACCTCTGCTGCCTGCTTGTTGTGCTTCTCATTGTGTTTCTTCACTGTGTCTCTTGGTTGCATCATCTCACTGTGTCATCTTGTTGCATCAGCTTGCCACTTCAGCCCATCACATCAGCTCTCGGTCTTGGTTGTCTTCTTTAGGAGGCACCAGGAACAAAACCTGAGGCCTACCATGTGGTATGCAGGAGCCCAGCTGCTTGAGCCATATCCACTTCCCTCAAGGGATTTTTGACATGTCTGTCAAGATCTCTCAGCTGGACCATGACAGTCTATTCAACAACTTGTGCTGGGAGAACTGGATATCCATATCCAAAAGAAAGAAATGACCCCTATATCACACCTTATTCAAAATTAACTCAAAAGGGACAGATGGGGGTAGGCTAGAGGATGAATAAAGCATTCAAAGAATCAGCTCATCCTACAGGGCAGTTTGCAATCTAAACAGAGCTATTAAAAGCACTTGTTTTGTGGGCTCAGAAAAACAGAAGAGCATCTTGCAATATCCTTGAAAGAATGGAAGGAGGAGACTGCCCATTTGCAGTGAAGATTTGTGATTAGAGCACTCCAAACCATGGAAGTCAGTACCCATCTTCCTCTGGTGGCACAATCTACCTAAGGAGATATTTCATGTATGTAGTTGGAAGCACCACATCCCAAAATCAGGGGAGGAAGAGATGGTTGGGTATGGACTTCAGCTACTGATTAGTAAATCTAGCCAGCTAAAGAGTAATCCTAAGAACACCTAAAGTTTGAATCTGTCCAAGTTAAAAAGAGTGTGGTAGCCACCATTTTAACTCTGTCCCTGGCATGAGGTGAAGAGAGGCTGATTGAAAATCACAGAGATGGAAGGGACTGGCTTATTTTCACCCAGGTCTAATTGCAGCCCTACCCTAAGCTCTGACATAATCCCTGGCAGGGAAGAAGCTTGGTAGACCTGCACTATACTCTCCAAGTACAGGGGCTTTCATCTGGCACAGCCGGGATAAGCAGAAACCTGGGCCTTCTTCTCACCCTCATAGGAAAGGAGCAGAACTGTGTTTCCTTAACCTCTCAGGGCAAATGCAGGTGCTTTTGGCTCACATGAACTCATCTGATGGGCATCTGTTTCTCTACCCCTATCCTTGATAGTACAAGAGGGATTGGTGTTTCCTACACTTTCTGGGTAACTGCAGGGCTTTTGGCTATTCAAACTGAGTAGTCAGCCACCTGTATCTCCATCCCTGACCTCCCCCAAAAGAGTAAAGGAGTGGAGTTGGGTTTCCTCAGATTTTCTGGACAACAGCAGGCAGTTTTGCCCACATGGACTGGACTGTTGGGTGCCTATGGACCCACCCCTACCCACCAATAGGATAGGAGGGGACTGATGTTTCCTCAGCCTTTATGGGCAATGGCATGCATTATTGGCCTGCATGGATTGAACTGTTGGGTGCCTATGGATCCACCAAACCTCCCCAATAGTATAGGAGAGGACTGGCAAGCATGAAGAATTTGAAAGCATACATAGAAAAATAGCAGATTATATGGGAATGAAAGGCACAATAAATTTTAAAAAATATACTGGAGCCATATAACAGGAGATTTGAGTAGGCAGAAGAAAGGATCAGTATGCTTGAAGACATGGCCTTCAAAAGTGAACATACAAAAGCACAGATGAAGAAAAAAATGGAAAAAAACTGAAAAGGGTCTCAGAGAACTAAATGATGGCAAGTGATGTATAAACATAACTGTCATGGCTATCCCAGAAGGAGAGGGGAAGGGAAAGGGGCAAGAAGAATATTTGAAGAAATAATGCTAGGAAATTTACCAACCCTAACAAGTACATAGGTATCTATGTCCAAGCACAATGTACTCCCATCTGAAAATATCCAAATACACCAACTCCAAGACACATGTTAATCAGAATGTCAAATGCCAAAGACAAAGAGAGAACTCTGAGAGCAGCAAGAGAAAAATGATGCATAACATACAAGGCATACCAATAAGATTAAAAGCCAACTTCTCATCAGAAACCATGGAGACAAGAAGGCAGTTGTATGATGTATTTAAGATAGTGCAGGAGAAAAACTCTCATCCAAGAAACTTATGTCTGGCAACATTTTTTTTTCAAATGTGAGGGCAAGTTTAGAATATTCACAGATAAACAAAAAATGAGAGTTTGTAATCAAGAGACTGGCGTTCAAGAAAATGTTAAAGGGAGTGCTACAACCTGAGTAGAAAATACAGGAGAGAGATGTTTGGAAGACAGTCTAGAAATGAAGATTATATCTGTAAAAGTAACTAAATGTGTAACAAAGGTGGTGAAAATAAAATATGACAGATAAAACCCAACAGTCAAAATGAGTGAAATAACAGCTACCTTTATAGTAATAACATTGATTGTATTTTAATGGATTAAATATCCCAATCAAAGACACAGACTGGTAAAATGGATAAGAAAATATATGCCATCTACAAAAGACTCACCTGAGACCCAAGGACACCAACAGATTGAAATGGAAGGCTGTAAAAAGATATTCCACACATGCAGTAACAACAACAACAAAAAGCTGGAATACCTATAGTTATATCACATAAAGTAGACTTTACAAGCAAAGCTATTAGAGACAAGGAAGGATAGTATCTGTTAAAATAGACAATTCACCAAGAAGAAATAACAATCATAAATGTATATGCACATAACCAGGATGTCCCAAATTACATGAGGCAGTATGGCAAAACTGAAAGAAGAAATAAATTTCTCTACAAAAATAGTTGGACTTCAATATACCACTCTCAGCATTGGATAGAACATTTGGGGAAAGGATCAATAAGAGAACAGAGAGCTTGAATAATATGATAAATGAATTAAACCAAATAGACATATACATAACATCGCACACCAAAAGAGCAGGATATATATTCTTCTTAAATGCTTATGATCTTTCTCCAGGATTGACCATATGTTGGGACATGAAGCAGATCTCAAAAGATTCAACAATATCAAAATTATACAAATCACTTTCTTTGATCATAATGGAATAAAGCTGGAAATCAACAAGTGGCAGAAAAAGGAAAAATCACAAATATATGGATATTAGACAACACATTGTTAAATTATCAGTGGGTCATGAAAGAAATTTTGAGACAAATCAAAAAATAGCTCAAGATGAATGTAAATGAGAATGCAACATATCAGAACCTATGGGATGTTGTAAAGGCAGTGCTGAGAGGGAAATTTATATCACTCAATGTTTATTTACACTGAAAAAGAAGAAAGAGCTAAAATCAATGACCTAACTACATAGCTGGAGGAACCTGAAAACGAACAGCAAATTATTTCCAAAGCAAACAGAAGGAATTAAATAACAAAATCAGAGCAAAAATACATGAAATTGAGTACAAAAAAACCAATAGTGATTAATAAAACCAAAAGTTCATTCTTTGAGAAGATTTTAAAAATTTGCAAACCCTTAGATAGGCTGACAAAGAAAAGAAGAAGATGCAAACAAATAAAATAAAAAGTTGAAAGTGAGGACTTTACTACTGATCCTACAGAAATAAATAAGATCATAATGATATGCTATGAACAACTTTATGCCAACAACTAACACAATGTAGATGAAATAGAAAAATTCCTAGAAATGTATGAGCAAACTACACTGAACCTAAAAGAAATAGAAGACCTAAACACACCATTCACAAGAAATTGAAACAATCATTAAACAACTCCCAAAAATAAAAGTCCAGGACCAGATGATTCCAAAGATGAGTTCTACTA
Source organism: Cabassous unicinctus (assembly GCA_029593785.1). Taxonomy (NCBI): domain Eukaryota; kingdom Metazoa; phylum Chordata; class Mammalia; order Cingulata; family Chlamyphoridae; genus Cabassous; species Cabassous unicinctus. Next base: position 8,509 of record JAQZBX010018270.1, on the reverse strand, counting down.
AGCATTCAAAAAAGATTTAATACCAATCTTCCTCAAGCTCTTCCAAATAATTGAACAAGAATAAAGGCTACTGAACTCATTCTATGAAGCCAATATCACTCTTATACCAAAGCCAGATAAGGATATTACAAAAATAAAATTACAAAGCCATTTCCCTGATAAATATGGATGCAAAAATCCTCAAAAAAATAGTTGCTAATTGAATACAGTAACACCTTGAAATAATTATTCATCATTATTAAGTGGGTTTTATACCAGGTATGCAAGAATGATGTGGTTCAACACAGGAAAATCAATCAGCCCAGTATACCACATCAATAAGTCAAAGAACAAAAATCACATGATCCTATCAATTGATGCAGAAAAGGTATTTGACAAAACACAGAATCCTTTCTTGATAAAAACACTACAAAAGTTAGGAATTGAAGGAAACTTTCTCAACATGATAAAGGCCATATATGAAAAACACACAGCTAACATTGTACTCAATGGTGAAAGACACAAAAGCTTTCCCATTGAGATCAGGAACAGGACAAGGATGCCCAATATCACCACTGTTGTTCAATATAGTGCTAGATGTTCTAACTATAGCAATCAAGCAAGAAAAAGAAATAAAAGTCAACCAAATCAAAAAGGAAGAAATAAAATTTTTGCTCTTTGCAGATGATATGAACCTATATGTAGAAAGTCCCTTAAAAATCTACAAAAAAGCTGCAAGAGCTAATAAACAATTTCAGTAGAGTGGCAGGATACAAGATCATTAAGCAATAATAAGTGGTGTTCCTATACACTAGTATTGCACATTCTGAGGAGGAATTCAGGAAATAATATCATTTAAATAGCAAATAAAAGAATTGAATATTTAGGAATAAACTTATCTATGGATGTAGAGAATGTGTATTCATAAAATTACAATGAATTGCTAAAAGAAATAAAAAAGGCCTAAATAATTGTAAGAACATTCCATGCTCATGGATTGGAAGACTAAGTATCCTTTAGATGTCAATTCTATCCAAAGTGATATATAGATTCAATACAATCCCTATAAAAATTCCATCAGTATTTTGTAAACTAATGGAAAACACAATTACCAAATTTATTTTTTAGTGTAAGGGGCCTCAAATGGCCATAAACTTCTTAAAAAGGAAAAGCAAAGTTGAAGAATTTTCACCTCTGATCTTTGATATTACCCAGCTACATTGATTTAAAAAACAACATGGTACTGGCATGAAGATAGACACACAGACTAATGGAACCAAATGGATGGTTGAGAAACAGACACATCTATGGACAAGTGATTTTGACAAGGCTATCATACAAATCGAGCTGAAGCAGAATAGTCTGTTCAACAAATGGTGCTGTGAGGACTGGTTATCCATAGCCAAAAGAAAGAAAGAGCACCCCTCTCACACACCTTATACAAAAATTAACCCAAAATGGGTCAAGTACCTAAATATAAAAGCAAGAACCATAAAGCTTCTAGAAGAAAATGTAGAAAAACATCTTTATGTCCTCGTGGTAGGTGGTGGTTTCTTTAACCTTACACCAAAAGCATGAGTAATGAAAGAAAACAGGATAAATGGCACCTTCTCAAACTTAAATACTTTAGTGATTCAAAGAACTTTGCCAAGAAGGTGAAAAAGCAGCCCACTCAATAGAAATAAATATTTGGAAACCACATATCCAATGAAGGTTTCATTTCCATTCTATATAAAGAGATCATACAATTTAATAAAAAATACAAGCCATCCAATTTAAAAAATTGGTAAATGGGGAGTGGATGTGGCTCAAGCAGTTGATCATCAGCTTCCCACATGGGATAACCTGGATTCAGTTCCCTGTGCCCCCTAAAAAAATTAACAAACCACAAGCAAAACAAATGAAAAACTCAACTCAGGGGAGATGATGTGGCTCAGTTGTTGAGTGCTGGCTTCCCACATATGAAGGCCTAGGTTAAATCCCCAGCCATGGTACTTCAAAAAAATGGCCAAAAGACTTAGACATTTCCCCAAAGAGGAAATATAACTGGCCAAAAGGCACATGCAAAAAATGTTCAATATCACTATGTATGAGGGAAATGCAGATCAAAACAACAATATGATATCATCTCACACCGCATAAAATCACCATTATTAAATACAAAACACAATAAGTGCTGGAAGGGATGTAGAGAAACAGAAGCACTCCTTCACTGTTTGTGGGATTGTAAAATGGTGCAGCCTCTATGGAATACAGATTGGTGATTCCTGAGGTTAAATATAGGTTTGCCATAACATCCAGCAATTCCACTACTAGTATTATATCCAGAAGAACTGAAAACTGTGAGATGAACAGACATCTGCACACTGATATTCACAGTGGCATTATTCACATTTGCCAAAAAATGGAAGCCAACCATGTCCATCAACCAATGACTGGATAAGCAATATGTGGTATACACATATAATGGACATTTATGCTGCTATAAGAAAAAATGAAATTGGGACACATATGATAACATGGATTAACCCTGAAGACACTATGTTAAGTGAAATAAGCCAGACACAAAAGGACAAACATTGCTTGGTGTCTATGAATTAAATATGAAGAATAAATGCTTGAAGTTTAAACCTAAAGTAAAGGTTATCAGAAGATAGGAGAACTGAGAATGAGTACTGATACTTAATGTATGTGGAAATTTTAATTAACTTGACTGTAAATGTTTGAAAATGGATAGAGTTGATTATAACACATTAGAGTAAGTAGAACTAATGTAGCTAGTCTATAAATGAGATTGTGGCTGAAAAGGTAGTCTTGGTATATAAATATGAAATGAAAGAAAGCTCCAGAATAATCTAGGGACTGAAAAACAATATGAACCCAGAAGTGGATGAGAATTGTGGTTAATAGTACAAATACTTAATGTCCTTGTATGAAATACAACAAATGTACATCACTATTGCAAGTTGGTAAGAATGTGGAGCAGCATGGGAAAATAAAATTACTGTAGCCTGTGAACTATTGTTAACAGCAACACTGTAATAATCTTGCATCAATGTTAAAGATGTACTGTGTTAATAATAGGCTGGAATGGAAAAAATATACAAAATTTATGCTACAGACCACAGTTAGTGGTAATAGTTTGATGACATTGTCTCATAATTTATAAAAAATGTTCAACAAAAATGTGGTGAGGGTTGTTGTGTGGGAATTTCACACATGTTCATGATTGTTTTGTAATTTCACAAACTCTCTAATTATAATACATTTTAGTAAAAGAAGTTAACTTATCTCTATTCAGAGATGACATGATCTTATATGGAGAAAAACCCTATAGCAGCCTCACAAACACATCTACACTCATGCACTACACACCCTGTTAGAGCTAATAAATAAATGCAGTAAGGTTGCAGATAGAAGATTAACATGCATAAGTCAGTTGTATTTAAGCAAACAAATAGTGAGGAATCCAAAAAGAAAGTTAAGAAAAATTAATTTTCAGAAGCATCAATAATAATTAAATTGCTATGAATAATTTTATCCAAGATATGCAAGATTTGTATACTGACATCTATAAAATATTTTTGAAAGAAATTAAAGATGGCCTAAATAAATAGAAAGACATCCCATCAAATGGAATAACAGATTTAATATATTTAAGGTGGCAACTCTCCCATCAAAAGATTTAGAGATACAATGCAATGCCTATTAAAGTTTCAGAGCCCAATTTTTAAAATAAATGTAATAAACCAAAAACAAACAAACAAGGAAATCCCTCACCCGTCAATGAAAATTCTCTAATAATGATTGAAGTGATGAATGCACAACTATGTGATTATACCAAATACCATTGATTGTACACACTGGATGAATTGTATACTTTATTAACATGTATCAATAAAATTCATTTCTTTTTAAAAAGAGTTTACCTTTGAAATCAGGGAATTACAAAGAGACATGAAATAGATATAATTATACTGGAAAAGAGCAAAACTAGAAGATATCCAAATTTATATTTCAAAACATAATACAAAGCTACAGTTATTAAAATACGATGATACTGGCCTAAATGTAAACCTCTAAAACAGTGAAACAGAATTGATACTTCAGGAATAAACCCAAAATATCTATGGTGAGTTTTCAACAAATGTGTTAACAAATCTTGCACTCAAGAAAGAACAGTGTCTTCACCATATGGTGGTGGAACAACTGGACATGCACATGTAACGCAAGAATTTTGATCCTTACCTCACAATATTTACAAAAATTTAAGTCATTCAGAGAGGTAAATGTAAGAGCAAAACTATACTTGCTCATAAGTAAATATAGAGGGGATTCTTCATTACTTTGGGTGTGGCAATTGATGCTTAGATATGACATTAAAATCACTAGAAACAAAAGAAAAAAATAAAGAAATTGTATTTCACAAAAATTAAAAACTTTTTCATCAAAGGACCCTCTCAAGAAAGTGAAGCGATAACCTGTAGAAAGGGAGAAAATACTTTCCATATATCTGAGGGGCACCTCATATTCAAAATGTATATTTTAAAAATCCCTTGCCATTTAACATAAAGACAAATAATCCAATTTAAAATGGGCAAAGTATTTGAATAGACATTTCTTCAAGGAATACATGAAATTGGCTAATAAGCACAAGTAATGATGTTCAACATGCTTTTAGTCATTAGGGATATGCAAATCAGCACCACAATGTGAGATCACTTCAAACCTGTTGGGATGGTTATACTTTATTGAGAATCTAAAATAACTGTTGGTGAGGATGTGGAGAAATTGGATTCCTTGTACATAGCTGGCAGGTATGTACAATGGTACAACCACTATGGAAAATATTTATTCAATTCCTTAATAAGATATAAACAGAATTAGATGATGATCTTGTAATTCTGTTCCTTGATATATAGCCCCCCAAACTGAAGAAAGATATTCAAGTAATTGTATACAAATATTCATATCAGCACTATTTACAATAACAATTAGAAACAACCCAAATATCTATCACCTATTGAATGGATAACTGAAATATGTTATGTTATATACATACATTGGAATTTTTTTCAGTCATAAAATGGAATGAGGTAATGGTATAAACTAAAACATGGAAAAGATTTGAAGCATCCTGTGTTTTCAAAACTTAAGCCAGATACAAACGGTCACATTTTTTAAAAGATTCCATTTATATGCAATATCCAGAATAGGCAAATCAATTGATAGAAAGATGATTAATGGTTGACAGGGATTGAGGGGAGTGGGGAATGTGAAATAGCTCCTTTGTGTATATGAGGTTTCCTTTGGAGTTGATAAAAATGTTTTGAAATTAGATAAAGCTGATGTACAATATGGTGAATGTACTGTCACTGACTGTACTTTTAAAATGGTGAATTTTATGTTATGTGAATTTCACCTCAATAAAAAATGTACAAATACTGTCAAGTACAGAAAGTCCATGAGATTTTATCCAAAGAAATCTAATTTTCTCAAATATAAAATATATATATGTTAATGTATTCATGTCAATATAGCATTAGTAATTCTAAATGGTAATGAACATTAATTTTGTTATAATTCTTTTTCATGCATAAATGACACCATATTCATAGTAAAATAAAATAAAATGCCAAATTAAAAGGAAACCCATGAATTTTTCTCAAATATTTGTACAATTCAATTGTGAATGAAATGGCAAAAATATTTATGTCCTACACTCTGTTATGTAATATAATCTATAGATAATTTCCCCTTATCAAACAAGTATAAATTTGGCTTCCAATATGCCTTCAGATAATTACTAACATTTTATCCTATTCTAGAGAGTACTAGGTAGCTTCTGCCCTACCACTCCCACACTCCATTCTGCATCCCAGTAACCTGTTGATTTTTTTGTCACATCATTGGGCCTGTTGAAATGTCCATATTTATTCATCTTCCATTTATTATTTCAAGATTTATTTCAGAGAAATCTAGCCTTTTATTTATAGAGAACCAGCATGTTAGGATCCCTAATGAATCTCCAGGACCTGGAATATTTCTTGGCACTTGTAGTGCAAGCAAAAGAAATTATTGAGGACTGGATGTGGCTCAAGTGATAGAGCACCTCCTTCCCACATGGGAGGTCCTGGGTCTAGTCCCCAGTACCTCCTAAAAAAACCAAACAACAAAAAGCAAACGTATGGAAAACCAATTCAGGGGAGCCTATACAGCTCAGTGCTCGAGTGCTGTGTTCCCACATATGAGGTCCTGGGTTCAATCCCTGGCTCTGGTACCACACACACAAAAAAGAAATCATTAAAGAATAAAGAATTGAATGAATCTTCATAATTTCTCTTCACAACATATTTCTCTTACATATCCAAAATCATCTGAGAATTATAATTTAGAACTTATCTGGTAAATCCACTGAAGATTAACAGTATGGGTCCCACAGAATGAAGCACTGACTAGTTTTATAATCTGTGGAATCAGGCTGTGACCCCTGGAATACAGTCTTTATGTGGTTTGACTCTTTTAAAAGATATGCAAAAATAAAGGTTATATTCACCTTGAGAAAAAGAAACTTGACAGGAAAGGGATTTCAGAAGAGAGGAAAGTGCTGCTTTCTTTTGAAACCTATCTCAGAACCTAGTTGACCTCATCATTTCTTCCAATTTTTGAGTTCTGGTGAGTTATCCAGACAATACATATGAGCAGGCCACATTTACTTGCAATTTTCTAAGTCTGGACTATATTTAGAGTTTTTATTCCAAAGAAATAGTTTCCATTTTATGGTATCCACTTTTGCCTCAATACGCTCATTTACTACTTTTGACTTTTTGTGTTCCTTATTCATTTTTGTTTTAAATCTATTTCATGACTTTTAATCATGTTGCTCAAGATTCTAGGTCTTTTTGGTTCAATACTCTAAGCAATAAACATGTGACTATTAAATTTAAATTAATTAAATTAAAATAACGCTAAAAATTCAGTGCTGTAGTAACATTAACCAAATTTCAAGTGCCCAATAGCTCTATGTGACTAGTGGCTTCTGTAATGGAGTGTGCAGATATAGAACACTATCTTCATTGCAGAAAGAACCATTAAGAATGTTCATCTAAATCAGATAGTTTTTCCATTTTTTCTATTTATACATGGTTTATTTATTGCTTCTCTATTAAATCCTATGCCTATACCCCAATAATGTTTAATTTCATTTTAACCTTTTAAGGTAGGCTCTTATACCATTTAATCACTTGTTTTAATTTATGTAAGTATTTTACACAAGACATGACCAATAATTATCTCAAGAGTATTGGTTTAGGTTTGTGACTCTGGTAATTTTATGTAAAGTACTCAAATATTATTAATTTTCATAATGTACTTTTTTATTTGTGCCAAGGTTATTTATAAGAGTTTTCCCCATTAATTTTCAGTTCATAGATTATATTTTCCATGTTTGTCATTATTTTCTGGTTTTATATCCTTCTGAATAAAATAATATTGGTTATCCTTTCCAAATTTTTGAGTCTTTCCTCCATCCTATTGTATGAAATATTTTTATGGTGGGTCCATAAGCTCATTAAAGCTAGGTTTTTTCAGGGTGTGGTACTTTATTATATACTTTGTTGAATAATTGTGGAAATCATTCTAATGTCTTTGAGAAAGTAGTAAGGATTTTTATTGTCAAAACATGAAGAGATACAAGCCTATGAGATGATATATAAGCTATATAGGCTTGAGTCCCTCATTCTAAGCCCCATGTCAACAAACTAAAGCTTAACTAAGTTCCTGTATCTGTAAGTGTTCCTATCCCAGAACCTAAATCATAACTCAAGAGCTCCCTATTTCTTCTGTAGCTTAGTTCCTCTACATCAAGTCTAAGCCATGTAAAGAAAACTATCTTGTGTCATTATTCTCTTTGACTACCTTGTCCTATTTATAGAAGCATAGAAATGCTTATTCATTTTGTTTGGAACATAGAATGGTACAGCCACTGTGGAAGACTGTTTGGCAGTTCCTAAGGAAGTTAAATATAGACATTCTGTGTCACCTGGCAATATCATTGCTGGGTATATACCCAGAACTGAGAGCAGTGACATGAACAGATATCTGCACACATGTGTTCATAGTGGTATTATTCACGATTGCCAAACATTGGAATCAACACAGGTGTCCATCAAATGATGAATCAATAAACAAATTGTGGTGTATACACACAATGGAATATTAAGCAGTGGTAAGAAGAAATGAAGTCTTGAAGCATATGAACATGGATGAAACTGGAGGACATTACGTTGAGTGAAGCAAGTCAGACACAAAAGGACAAATACTACATGATTGTGCTATTATGAATTAAATATGTTATGTAAACACATGGAATTAACAATTAGAATATAGGTCACCAGAAAATATAATGATGGTAGAGAATGGAAAGCTGATGGTTAATCTGTGCAGAATTGGTTAAAAGATTGTTTGGAAACTTTTGAAAGTGAATGGAAATGGTGAGAGCACATCATGCTGTTTGTGACTAACAGAGCTA
>JAQZBX010018269.1:0-34780 GCA_029593785.1 Cabassous unicinctus | reverse complement strand
TTTCTTTTTAAATATTCATGTATTTTATCTCTTACATTTAAACATCATTATTATTTCATTTTCCTGTTAATTGTACTTGGCTATTTTATTGGCTTCATCTTTAAAAAGCTTTGAATCACAGATGGGTTACAAGTGCAGTGGGAGAGGATGGTTGGTGAGGGGTGTCAGGGATGGGGGTTGCATGGGAGGAAGTTCACCTGAACATACATAAAAGGTATATGAAATTGTTCAAATGTTCATGGGGCATGGTCACAGTGGGTGGAGAACCACTCAATAAATGAGAGAATACTGAAATCCCATCTTAGAGACCACTGCCATATTCTCTAAGGGAGTAGCAACTGTCCCCCAAGTGCAGGGGCAGCGTCTGGCAAAGGAGCATGATCCACTGATGGACTCTTGCTAATGATGAGTAGCCTTATGAGTCTTTGCTCTTGAAGTTGAAACTAAGCCTATTGTTATGGGGTGCCTAAGGGTTGCTTCCTGAGAGCCTCCTTGTTGCTCAAATGTGGCCTCTCTCTAAGCCAAACTCAGCATATGAATGCATTACCTTCATCCCAGTGTGGGACATGACTCCCCGAGATGAGCCTCCCTGGCAATGAGGGATTATTAAGCAGTGTCAACGGGCAATACAGCTGGAAAAAGACCTCAAATAAAAGGGGGAAAAGGTAAAGACAAATTAGTTCATATGGCTAAGAGACTTCAAAGTGAGTCAAGAGGTCATCCCAGAGGTAATGAGTATGCACATCTCAATAGAACCTCACAGGCTTCCAATGTGGATACACCCCAAACAGTGGGGCTCCTGAGGACTCTGGAGACACCCAAATCTTATATCAGGGCAGATACCCCCAGAGTTCTGCACCTTATCAGTGGGCCCTACTTTGGAATCCTTGCTCCTGAGAGTGACAGAGTTGGATCGAAATATGTCTTGCCTGCACATGGTCCATCTGTCCTTTCTATTCAAAACTTTATGTGGTGCTGGCCTTTGTAGGTGTACTTCCAGAAACCAGAGTCTTTGAGCTGTCCGTGTGCCAGCTGGTCCTGGAATCTCGGTGGAGCTGCAACTCCTACTCTACAGCTCAATGGACTCACCCTGGACACCTGGTGGGGAGATGATGAGGGACAATGTCCATCCCAGGGAATGGAGAGAGTCTGCAGCTGCAGGCAGGATAATCCCATCCATCTTATCCATGAGATATAAGTCCCCTCTCACTTGGAGGTGGAGGGGACACCACCATCTCAGACTCCTCAGGATTGGAGCAAGAGCTATGGACTAGAGTGGATTTACTGGTATTCTGTTATAGACATATTGTAATTCATGCAATGGAAGTAATTACAACATTAATTTGGAGTCAGTGCCCACCGGGCAATTTAGGAGCAGGGAGAAGTAAATCAGTTGTAATACAGGGGCTTTTTTGGGACTTGGGAATTATCCTGAGTGACATTGCAATGACAGATATAGGCCATATTATATCATTATATAACATGCAGAACTGTGTGTGAGAGAGTGTGATCTACAATGTGAACTATTGTCCATGCTTAGTTGCAAAGCCCCAACATGTGTATATCTATTGCAGGTCATGTGCCACACTAATGAAGGATGTTTATGTGGGAGGTTGTGGGAGGAGTGGGAGGTGGGGCATATGGGAATCCCTACAGTTTTTTTTTTAACATTTATGTAATCTAAGTATCTTTAAAAAAATTTTATATTATTATAAAAAAAAAAGCCCAAGTGAAAAAAAAAAAAAGAGAGATACTTTACTGATATTTTGTTTAGTGGACCACATGCACACCTAGCAGTATGTTAATAGTGGTGAGGCAAGAGACACCTGAGGTGCAAAGTCTAAGGTGGTTTTCACTTTCAAGACTGTGCAAGTACAAGAATGGCCCTGAGAATGAGTACCTCCTTAAACTATGCAACCTTGGAGCGTCAGCCAAGTTCTGGACCTGATAAAGGGAAATGTAGAAGAAGTAATTATCAGTAACTCTATAAATCATTATTAAATACCTATTATAGTAGGGAAAATGTTATAACTTTGGCAGCTACCAACTTAAGTAACATAATATTATAATCATAATTATATTAACATAAATAATAAATTATCATACAAATTGATGAATTTGACAATATTTTTCCATTAATTCTCACAAACTAGGGAGCAAGTCTTAGAAAGTTTAAATAATTGCTAAATATAACTCAGATAATCAATCATGGAAGATTAAAGTACATTAATAAAAGATAGGAACTGACCTGCCATCGCAAAACTTATGTGAAATAAGTCAAATTATAGTGAGTCTCAATATTCTTATATTTAAAGAAAAGTTATTTTAGAAATGGTCATCTGAAGTTTTATTTATTTATTTTTTTGAGAAACCGCAAATTTAATGGAGGGTGCACACAGCACCCTGAATATAATATAACAGACAATATCTTTTCTCCTCCTGCTCCATACAGATACAGACAGGTAAAGGATTCTCTCCATGCTATATCTGTTTCCCTAAGGATACCCTGTTTATTCTTTCAATTTGGATCAATCTTCCCAGGCTATATTTTTCCTGCATTAAACTCTCTTATATCCTCAATTAATATCCTACCAAAATAGATTTGCACTATTTTCCTATACGCAATACAATATTCTCTAATTTTTCAATATGTAAGCTGTATAGTATCAACCGAATAATGGGATCTGTATGCTCTAGATCATCAAGTGAGGGGAGTAAAATTGTTGAAATATGCAGTTGAAAAAGAATGTGAGAAGATAACTTATGACATAGTGCTGTTTGAGCATGATTGTGAAAATGCACTGAGAAATACAGTAAGATTGTCAAGAAGTGTAATTCATTAAAAGTAAGATCAGATGACAAAGTCATAGGTCTAGCTACAGCAATTTCAAATGCCTCCAGTGTCTGTGTTTGAAACCAAATACAATTTAGAGAACAGGCAATGAAATCCAGGAAGGTGAAGTGCAATGCTCATGCTAAATTTATCTTTTCTACAGATGAAACACCAAGAAAAACGATCAGAAGAAAATCTAACTGAATTGACGGAATTTGTTCTTTTGGGCCTTGCTGATATTCCCCATCTCCAGTGTTTTCTGTTTGGATTATTCTTGGTCATCTATATTATTATACTGATGGGCAATGGCACCATATTTCTGATAACAAAATTGGATACTACTCTCCAGACCCCCATGTATTTTTTCCTTGGCAATTTTTCCTTCTTTGAAATCTGCTATGTATCAGTTACTATCCATCTTGTGATCCAGAGAAAACAAATTGCTTTAGTTGCCTGTTCTACACAAATGTGCTTCATCCTTGTGTTGGGAGCCACAGAGTGCCCCATTCTGGCAGTGATGGCCTATGACCACTTCGTGGCCATTTGCAAACCACTGCACTATATTCTAGTCATGAACCAAAAGGTGTATATCCAGCTGGTGGTTGGCTCATGGATCAGTGGAATTCCAGTCCAGATAGGGCAGACCTGTCAGATTTTCTCTCTGTCTTTTTGTGAATCTAACAAAATCAACAATTTCTTCTGTAATATCTCCCCAGTACTCCAACAAGCCTGTGGAAACATCTTTGTGAATGAAATGTTTGTCTACATAGTTGCTGTTTTGTTTGTCACAGTTCCATTTCTGTTAATACTTTTCTCCTACACCAAAATCATATGCACAATTCTCAAATTACCTTCAGCCACAAATTGAGCCAAAGCCTTCTCCACCTGCTCATCTCATCTTACGGTTGTCAACTTATTTTATGGATCAGGAATGGTTACATATCTAAGACCCAAAACAAGTCACTCAGCAGGAACTGACAAAATGCTCTCTCTTTTCTATACCATTGTGACTCCCATCTTTAATCCCATGATATACAGTTTAAGGAACAAGGATGTCATAATGGCACTGAGAAAATTTTTATGTAAATAATTTAGTTTATTAAGGAAAGATTTATATTTATAAGAGATGTTTTATCATATATTTGTATGAAGTTTCAACAGATTTTTATTTTTAACTATACTTGTTGTCTGACAATACTTTGGCAATTATTTCCAGTGTATGGAATCTAATATTGAGAAACCATTTTATACTGTTATTCACATTAGATATGTATCAGGAAATGGCAAATCATTCCATTAATAATTCTATAATTTTATAGTGCAGCATCTCCTCAAGATAAAAACTTTTTGATAATGGTCTACAACTGTAATGTAGACTATTATATCACTTATTGCAAATGATATCATTGATTGTCCAATAGTTGTAACACCTATTTTATAAACCATGTTGGGAACTGCATTAAATAAAAATAAACATCCAGTTTTGCCCAGCAATGACTATCCAGAATTCCTTATAGGAAAAAAGGACCTAAGGACCTTTCAATGAGGATGTAATTTTATAAAGATGATGAAACACAATACAAATGAATATTAGGTATTTTTATACATATATCATATTAAAGATTTCTATGTAATGGAATATTATGATTTGATCAAACTAATATTATCATTTAAAATATATGGATATAATTAAGAAGAAGCATGGGAAAATTCACACTTTTTTATATGTATATTCTTGGAGATATTAAAAAGGATAGGAAAATTGGGAGAAAAGGAATGAATTTAAAGTATAGTTAACTGTCTGCTATAAAAAGATATCACGCACATATCTTATGCATGGTTTACACACACATACACATTGGCAATGAGGGTAAATATAACCACCAAATTTTAATTGTGGATATTTCACAGTAAATTTTTCAATGTTTTTTTATTTTTCTATTATGAATTTTTGGTGTTTACTACAATGAACTAGTGCTCTCCATATAATTAAAAAAGTAATAAATCTATATTTATTATGGATGAAGAAAAGGATGGCAATTAGTTGTATGTGTTGTTTTCCATTTCAAAAAGATATAATTGACCTCATACTGACCTAATGAATCTTTCATATATGAAGGCAACAGATTTCTAAGAAGCCATGACCTGTTATGAGGAAATACAGCTGGAAAATAATGTGGTGAAGCGTGTCCTGCTTTTAAGGGTTTTCCCTAGAAATGAAGCAAGTCAATGGTGCTCACATTTACATGGTCATACCTAGCTCCAAGTGAATAGGGAAGTCTATGACTGCTACCTACTCAGAACAATATAGCCAGAATATGCCTTATCCATACTGAGGGAAACTCAAAAAGAAATTATTTACCCTGCCTAACCGCAAAGCAAACAATGAATAATTTATTAAGAATCTCAGCCAATACACCCATACAAAATTAACAATTGATATTGGAAATGATTTGAGAAAGGGAATTTTTTTAAAATTACATTCATAATGACAAAAACAATGCCCAGAAAATTTCCAGGCATAAATTTTGTCATTCTTGAAGATAATAAATGTTGAATGTTGTGAGAGAGAAACTGAGAAATCATATCATTCTCAATATCCCAGCTGTCACATATGGGAAAAAAAGTTTACTCTCAGAAAAGAGATAACTAACAGGGGGTAAAATAACATTTTAATAATATTCATCACTCTAACTAATGTGAACTAGTTTATCATTAAATTTGATGACATAAGCAAAAATCTAAAGCAATCATCACTTTCAGTGATGAAAACGTAGCAAAAATTTATTGGCTCCACCACTCATAAAATATGAATGTATTCAGCTAATAAGAACTTTGGAAATTATGAATTTCTTTTTTATCAAGATAATATTTTGTTCCGTGTTATTTTGAATGAAATATTCATGGACCAATTCACCTACAGTGCTAAGAAACTAACTTCTTCAGAAACACAAACACAGACATTTATTGGCCTTCCTGGACTGAAGTCAATTGATAAGGGTCAGGGAAGAGTTTGACAGTCTGTGTGGAGTCTTTACCATAATACAAATTTAATTTGGGGAAAGAAATTACCACAAGCATCTTCAGTTTGAATTTGGATTTGTACCTATAGGTTCTTTTTTGAAAAGGATATGTAAGGTATACCAATAGACAATTTTCTCTAATTCTTCCTTTTGTAAATGTATGTATCTATTATTACATCATCTATAGGAAATGTGTACATGTATTAACTTAGGATAGAAATGTACTATATAGGCCTTTTTTGTTTATAAAATGTTGCTTTATCTATCATGTAAAAACTTTGAAAATTTTTTTTAAAGAAGTTCAATAATTAGTAGAGAACACATGTAAGGAAATAGAATAATAGATTTGGATAAAAAGGGAAGGTGATCATAAAGACTAAAGTTAAAGTAAGAGGTCAGAAACAAAAGAAATGATATAAATAAGAATTCTAGTCTGTGAAAAGGTGATAACAATAGCTCAAAGAGGGAGGACTGTTAAACTGTCATAATAAGCATCATACACAAAAAGAATATATGTTTGATGAATATATGCTTACTCTTTGTATGCAAGCAGATGATAGCTGGATAGCTAGATGATGATAGATGATTAAGATATATAATATGTATGTTGTCAATATATTTGTGGACTTTCATTCTTAATTGATTTCATTCAAATAATTATATTTATATTGATTGAGACTGTCATATATACATAGTGACATATATGATATAGCTTTCAGAGTTAGTATTCTGTGATAGTAAAAATATTCAGCAAATCATGAGTCTATTAATTAATCTGTACATTGCCAATATAGTTTTCATATTGGAAGTACTTGTAAACTTATGAAAACAGTTTTTATCTTATATCAAGTAAAAGGAAATGAGATTTGAGGAAATGTTTGCCATTTTCTCTTATAAAAGCAGTAGGATTACATTTAGAATTGTTAATAAAATAAAATGATTAATTATAAAATCTATCAGATTCACTTCATTGTAATAAGAAATGACAGCAGGCAAATATGAGAAACAAATTTTAAAAAATAAGTGCCTGGAAAATATTTAAAAGGGCTTTGAAAACTTATTGATGCAATGTAAGAAGAGATGAGAAACAGAAGAAAATGAAGTGGTCAATGGAGAATCAGTTCAAAGGTAAACTGCACCCTATATCTACACATACCATGGGGAACTGAAATTCCAGACATTAGAAACTATTTATTAATGACTATCTTCAGAAGTCAAAACAGCTCACACATAAGTTCAGGAATGCAGGAAAATTTAGAAGTCATTATAGAAGGATTTGAATTAATAATGTGTAACAAAATAATTTCAAGGTTTAATGGATAACCTTAATTCTCCGGGAAACTGGATTTTGTCAAATACCTCCTTCTCCAATGTTTTTGAATTTTTCAGGACTCCTCTGATCCACAATCATCAATATATATTCAAAATATTACTATGAGGTCATCAGTGTTATTAGGCTTTGTTAGCATTTATAGACTGTGAAATTGAGACAAAAGCAGTTAATTGAGTGAATCAAGAATGCACAGTTTTTAAGAGAAAATTGGAACTGGAAAATTGATTCTCTGGTTTTATGTACTAACTGTTTTGATTACACTGTGCCAGATGTTTGTCTAAGATTTAAAGTAAAGGATAGCAATCTTACATTATTGCAACATTAATAAACATCACCATTATGATCATCATGGAATATATATTTAATTATTGATGCATGCAAAATGCATGAGGTAGATTAAGGTATTTAGATTCATATATGCTTAAAAATAAAGATGATATAGGATATCACTTTATCTGACAAGAGCTTAAAAAGTAAGCCCTGGGGAGTGGATATGATTCAAAGGTTGAGCACCTGCTTCTCACATGGTTGGTCCCAGGTTCAGTTCTCAGTGCCTCTAAAAACAAAAAATAAACAACAAACAAACAAATGAAAAAACCAACTCAAGGGAGCCAAGGTGGCTCAGTAATTTTGCACTGGTTTCCCACATACAAGGTGCCAGTTTCAATCCCTGGCCCTGGTACCTCAAAATAAAAAAGTAGAAAAAGAAAAAAAGTAAGCCTTTGTAAATGAAAAATCAAACTCAGAAAGCAAATTCTATAGATAAAATTGATTACACTGTCTTGTACAGAGAAACTAAAGGAGCAGATATCTACATGAAGAATCAAATTTTTAAGATGGCATACAGTAATTGTTATATAAATGATTCATTCTGCAAATATTAACAAATGTACTTAAAATAGTGACTTTGACTATCAATTGGCACATTCAAACCAGAAAAGTGGATATGAAGTGCAAGATAATAATTTCCTACAGTCTTTTTTTTAATCCTGTTATCATAGCAATAATTAACAACTTCGTGATTTTATCTCTTCTGTAGTAAATTTCAAGTGAATAAAACAAATATATTTAAATATAACTTTTAGGTAGGTGGCATAGGACCTCTTCAAATTGTATTGACTTTTACTTGAGATATTAGTTTATTTAGTGTCAATCTCTGTATTAACTTTTCATTCAACCCTTCTAAGTCTCAATTTGTTCTTAAATTAGGTGTGAGAAAAGTTGTAATGCCTTTTGCACTGCAATTTTGAGCAATCAAGAATTCTGAGGAGTTGGAAATGCATCACTGACACATATGAAACAGAATGATGAAATATATTGAAACAGGATTATGGGGCTGGGTCAGATATTTGATATTAAATTATACATTCAGGAAAGAAGTGGGAAGGAAAAACAGATTTTCAACTCCTTCTGGATAAACATGAATATATTTTCTCAATTCATACTGAGGAAAGTATGATCAATTAAAACCCTTTATTCTGTTTAACATTATGTTTTATAATATAACTTATAATTTATTTTTTAGTACCCTGCACAACTCCTCAAAGAAATTAGTGTATACTTAAGTACCATGAATAAATTACAGTTTTTTTTAGATACAAATGTCAATATAGGCAAAACATATCTATGTATTTGGCCAATCACAAAGGTAAGCACTATTTAATTAACAAATTGTTAATTAAAATTCTAAGAGTATTCTAAGAGTGAAAACTTTTGAATAAATGGATAAATTTATAATTTGAAGTGAAAAGGGAACAATTGTTCTATGGAACTGAGCCTTTGAAAATCAATTGATTTGCTTGTTAAACATGCAGTCTCAACTTACTTCAGATCAGGAAAATAAAATACATGACAAATTTTGAAGTAATATATTATCAGAAAATGGAAATTTATTTCTATGATAACACTGAGGCAAATTTATTTAAAAATTGATTATTAAGATCCTTTTTCTGTTTTCTTAACAATTTTTTCAGGGCTACAATCACATCCTTGTTGCTAAGGCTGTATATGACGGGATTAAAGAGTGAAGTCACAAAGATGTAGAAAAGAGATAACATTTTGTCACCTCCTGAAGAATGATTTGATTTGGGTCTCAAATAGGTGATGGCACCAGGTCCAAAGAATAAAACCACAACCATGAGGTGGGAAGAACAGGTGGAGAAAGCTTTGAAATAACTTGTGGTTGAGGGCAACTTTAAGATGGTGGAAATGATTTTGATATATGAGCCAAGTATCAATAGGAAAGAAATCATGGCAAATAATGTGGTAAATATATAGACACATATTTCATTAAGTAAAGTGTCACCACAGTCCAACTTGATCAATGCAGGAATGTCACAGAAGAAGTGGTTGATTTGCTTAGAACCACAGAAAGGCAGTGAGAAGACCTGGTATGTTTGCCCTATCTGAACTGGAATTCCACTGATCCAGGAGCCAACTGCCAGCTGGAAACATGTCTTTTGGTTCATGACTAGAGTATACTGCAGAGGGTTACAAATGGCCATGTAGCGGTCATAGGCCATCACAGCCAAGAGTAAACATTCAGTGGCCCCTAGTATAAGAAAGAAGCACATTTGTGTGGCAGATCCCAACAAAGAAATGCTTCTATCCTGACTCCAAAGGTTCTCCAGAATTCTGGGAATAGTGACTGACACATAACAGATTTCCAATGAGGAAAAATGTGCCAGGAAAAAATACATAGGGGTCTGAAGAGCAGAATCTATCCTTGTATTTTTTATGATAAGACCATTTCCTTACATGATAAATCTGTAGATAAGAAAGAAAATTCTAAATAGGAACTCCTGGAGGTTTGAAAGTTCAGAAAATCCCAGAAAAACAAATTCCACCACTGAAGAGAAATTGCCTTCTGCTCTTTGATCTCTGTGGAAAATCTGAGAAAACAATAAATTCAAGATATAAAAGTCACTTTATGTGCGTGGGTTGAAGTTTTCTAAACAATAAAATAAGTACAACAAACTTCCAAAAATCACAAAGTCACTAAGGATGGGTTCTATAAAACATCTAAATTTGATTTTAAACTGTGGCAAAAAATGTTATTCTTTCACTCAAAATCATCCTAAAAATACATTCCTATCCTGAATTATGTGTACTGAGGGATGACTATATTTTCTTCCTATTTGTATTGAGCTATATAATGTTGTATATTGTTATTCAGCTTTGAAAATCAGACTATCAAAATTGGGTTATAATTATGTTAATAAACATAAAAAATAAAATAAATAAAATAGAAATTATTGCAAAGACATTGACAATTTTGATTGGAAGCTCTTTTCCCTTAATTCTCCATTTTTTTTTGTTATTTCTCTGTAAGTAATTGTATTTATCCTTATTTTAATTTGGTTCCTGAAAGATTTTTAAAAGCTATCTTAATGACATGTTCAATGAATATACTAGAATATTGATCATACTGAATGATCTCCGTGAATTGTTGCATTCCAATATTTCTTGTAGTGATTTTTATTTTAATTGGAAGAAATCATAAATAATTGAATAACAGAGAGAGAAAAGACATTCATCAAATTTTCAATATTGGTATTGCATTTGGATGTTAATTCCTGATATCAGTTGCCAAGTGTTTAATCATGATTAGAGTGAAAGGAGGAGAAAATTAAAAAGGTTTGAGTTTCAAGCAGAATCTGGAATCAAATCCAGGCTGTCCTTTCAAATCTGCTCTTATATACTTTGCTTGGCATGTCTTCTCTCTTACAAAAGTTCGCTATGAGTTGCACATAAGTCCCTGTTTCTAATTCAGGATTTTCCAGATGATCCAAGTCTTTCCTGAGCTCTCCTGTCTTCCAAAAGCAATTTATTTACTGTGTACTGTAAATGTAGGAACAACTTATTTCCAAATTTTACTCTCTCACTCGCTCCCTCTCTCACTCTTTCCCTCCCTCTCTCTTTCTCAGTGATTAGCTCCTGAAGTATATCTTACAATTATTTCTGTAATTTTGATACCAACAACCTACTGTGCATCTCCATGAGTGCTTGAATATTTCAAATTGTTCAAACTGGTATTCTCCATTATATGATACTTAAGATACTGAAAGAGGACATCCCCACATATTCCAGTTTCTGAATATGGTATTTAAGCTCTTAAGTTGGTTGCAGTCTCTTGAACATAGATAGGTTCACATAGAGGATGACAGAAAGTGATGAATTGAAATCTAGGCAAGAGCTTGCAAACTATTAAGGACTTTAGTAAAACTTGGAACTTTATCATCACCTGCAATAACTTCAACCCTGTATTAGAAGTATTCACAGAAATTATCTTATTTAATCCTCACAGTGGGGTTGTGATGCAATTCTTTCACCATAATGAAATTTGTTCTCAAATGTGTTCTATTAATCAACCAAGATCACACAACAAGTAAATGATTCTGGGCTATCTGAATCAAAATCCAAGTTACTTTGCTACAACAAGTAACACCAAGGCATCAGAGAATCAGATGTTTGTATTGTTTCTTACCTGACTATCTAATGAATACCAGGTACTCAATAAATGTTTCATTAATGAAAGCCTAACAATTCCCATTATTTACTAGCATGTATTAAGTGCTCTTTCAACACTTAGTGTGAACATATGGCATCCTTATTATTGGGTTATATATTTACCTCTATGTCTCAATGACATGGAGGTCACCATTTTTTTTCTCTCCAATGCTCTAATAGGTGAGTTTTTTTGTGGAAAAAAGAACAAAGGAAAAAACTTAAAATAATTGAACACCAATTAGAAACTAACAATCTAAAACTGACAGGTAATAATTTGCTATGGAATTTGTCACCAATTCTGAATGAGAGGTAATATTAATCACTTTATAAAATGTCCCACAGAACTGATGCAGCTCAGTGGTTGAGTGCCTGCTTTGCATCTATGAAGTCCCAGGTTCAATCTCCTGTACTTCACAAAAAAATTTTTTTCCATACAGAGTATGAATATCAATGAGATAGTGTGTGATAAATCCTTTAGAAAAATAGGACTAGAATCATTAAATGTTTCCTGTACAATTTTCTAATTTCCATCTTTAATATTACTGAAAGATAAAACCTTTCCCAAATGATATAATCTAGAATATTTACTCTCTCGCTTTGGAAATATTCAGTTTCTTCCAATTAGCTACACATGAACAATTTATTATAATATTTAAAATATTAACATATATTATTTAATGATCAGATATTGTGCTGAGTTCATAAATTATTTCTTATCTTTAATTACTTAGAAAATTTGAAAGAAACTAGGTTAAATACAATCAGTGTACACTTGGATTACAAATTTTATTTTAAATGTGCTTTATATTTCATACTGATTGACAGTTTGTATTGAATCATTTCATATTTAATTACTAAGAAGTCTCCAAGGCAATCATGATGCTCTGCTGTACAGAGAAGTTTGTGTCATAAACTGTCTGCTACAAACCTGCTCATATTTTTTAATCTCAAACAACAATTAGGCAATTAATGTTAAAGGAAAGGAATAAGTTTATGGAATGAAATTCAAGCAACTCTGAAAGAAATATGGGAAGGAAGGAAAGAGGGAAGGAAGGAAAGGAGGAAGGGAGGGAGGGAGGGAGGAAATGGGAGGAGAGAGGGAAGAAGGAAAGATCCAAAACATAAAAATTTTTCTACATATTGTCATAAAAACAAAATACCCACCACAGTGTTAAGTAAAGGATATATGGTTTGCAAGGCTTTAAATGCACTAAATCTGTACCTAACATGGAATGAGATTTTTATCCTGGATATAATTTGATTGCATGTATTTGCCCATTCTTAATGCATGGAGGAGATCAAATAACTGTAGCTTCACTATACTGAAAGGAACACTACTCAGTGTTCTCTTTCTCAGAAGTCCTTCAAAGAGAAGGGTGAATGAGGCCCTAATGTTTTTGTTCCTTTAACTGAAGCTCTTTTATTACCTTTATTTTCCTCAGGAACATAGCAAAATTGCTTTATTTTATTTAGCTAATGAATTTATAGCTTTAAATCCACTTGGTGGAAGACATTGCAAGTCAGTTAGCTTAGTAAACTTTCTCTAATTTTTAATCAATGCAATATAATGTCAAAAAAATAAATATTTAAAAAATAAATTTCCCAGGAGTTTCAGGTTACTTTTCAGAAAATGTGTTTCTTTAAAAATGGTTATTTCTTTCAATGATGATAGGGTACAAAGGAAAACATCCATCTAATGCCTTTTTCAGCAATTTTTATCTAAAAAAAAAAATTCAAAACTGTCCTAATAATTTTTATCATTTTATTATAACAAATAATACATTTCAAAATAGTGTATTTCAAAATATTATTAAGCCATTTATCTCACTAAATTTCTAACAAGAAACAGGAATTTCTGCTTGAAATGTAGCTGAAGCATCAATTAATTAGTCTATTTTCTCAATATCCTGCAAATTTCTGATATTTTAGTACTTAAGATACAATAAACACAGAAAATCCACGTAAACTGTAATTAAGATTGTAGTTGAAAAATTATAATTCTCACCTTTATGGAGAGGAATGAAATTATTTCTGTCTCTGATGCAGAGAATTTTAAGACAGGTTCAATTTAAATTAGGTGTTAAACCATTTGAATTTCAGGAGGTGCAAATTGACTAACCCCCTTCTAAAATAATTTTTCTTTCAAAGCATACAGTAATCTTTAAGTAGAAAAACATTTCTTTCTTTCCTGTGGGAATTTATCATCTCCCATGTCACTTTTAATTCATCTAACCCATTATACTTGCCTTTGAAATATTTTGGAAAGCAACCAAAAATATCACGGGCTATAACTTTCCTTTTTAATGGTGTCTTTACCATTCTTTCAGGTGCTTGGTATCTTTTGTGTTTTTATTCTTTTCTTTTTAGCTGACTGCAATAATTATGTCTTACTATTTATTCTCTAGTGCTTTAAAAATGTCTTTATTAGATTATGAATTTTCAGATTCAGTCCACGATATATGTCAAATTTTGTAGAGACTCAAAAGAGTTACGGGCAAAGTCTTGACCTTTCAAGAGCTTCCTATCTTGTTACTTATTTATAAAGGGCCCATGTAGAGAAATTATAGATGGTTCAACGCTGGTAGAATTTATAAAATTTTAAAAATATATGAAAGGAAATATCAGAATGAGTACATCAGAGTATAGTGAATTATAAATGAGGAATCAAAACTGGCTTACTAGAGAATTAAAGAATTGATTTGTAAGGGCAGCAGATGTGTGGCATTTTCCCTTTTAAATCATGTAAAATTGAAAATATATGAAAAATACAATAATATAGGTAATCTCCTTGAATTAATCAAAGCATAATCATTATATTGATTTGTATATTTCAATTGAACGTTGCAGAACTGGGAAAAAGTACAATTAGTCATTGTGTATAAATCCTTTTCATCTTTGTTGGGTTTGGATCATAATATTTTCATTGTGTTTTTGTTTATATTCATCAGGGATAATGAAATGTTGTTTCTCTTCATGTCATATCTTGCCTAGATTTTGTTAGTCTAGAGTTTGTTCTCATAGAATAACTTGTGATATTTTTACCAGTCCTCCTTTTTTTGTATTTTGGAAGAGTTTGAAGGTTGTTATTATTTTTTTTTCAAAGATTTGGTAAAATTTACATTGAAGTTGTCTAGACTTTGGCATCTTTTTTATGTAGGGATAATTTTAATTACTAATTCAATTACCTTAGTTGTAATAGGTCTATAAAGATATTTAACTTTGTGCATCTCTTTGAGTAATTTTGGTATGTATAGAAAGTTGTTTATTTGTCTAAGCTGGCTAATCAGTTGTTATAAAATTGTTCATGCTATTCCCTCATAGTTATCTTTTATTTCTGTAAGATTGGTCACCACGAACACAAAAATGAATATTTCAATTATTGTTTTTAAATATATATATTTTTAATATTTGGCTTTAAATCCTTTAAAAGTGAAAAAATACATATTTTAATTGTATTTTATAATTACCTATGTACTTACATTTACCAGAACTCTAGCATTTTTGTGTAAATTTGAGTTATTTTTTGGTATCACCCCTTTTAAACATGAGAGGTTTTCTCTAATATTTATCCTGATATAGGGTTTCTAGCAACAAACAGTCTCAATAATTGTTGGTCTAATAAATCTTTATTTTGCCTTCCTTTTTGAATGATAGCTTTACTGATTACAGAACTCTTTTTTGACAGACATTTTTTTTTCCCTTTTTCAGTAATTTGAATATACTATTGCCTTCTGACCCCCATTGTTTCTGACAAGAAGTTAGTCATATTTTTCCTGTTGCTTTGAATATTTTTGTACTTATCTTTGAAAACCAAAATTTAAATATGATGTGTCTGTGTGTAATCCCCTGTTATGTGTAGCTTCATGTTTTTTTAAATAAAATATGGGACATTTTTGGTGATTATTTTTCTTCAAATATATTTCATGTTCCTTTTTCTAACTGCTTTTTTCTGAGACTCTTAGTACATTTATTTTAGTGAGCTTTAAGGTATTCCACTGGTTTGTGAGACTCTTTGATTTTACTTTTAATTATTGCTTCCTTGTATTTTAAGATCATATCATCTTTACGGATTTAGTTTCAAGTTTGCTAGTTCGTTCTTCTGCCTGCTCAAACCTGCTGTTGAGCACTTATAGTGAAATCTTTATTTGTATTGTATATTTTATATCTAAAATTTCCACTTGCCTATTTTGAAATAGTTTTCATATATATAAATATATATTGATCTTGTCTATTTGATGAGTCATTATAATCATTCTTTCTTAAAATTCTTTAAATAAGAGATCCTTTAGTTGTTTGGTAATATTTAAAATAGTGGCTGTTAAGAAGCCTTTATCTTCTAAGTCCAACAACTGGCATCCTTCAGACACAGTTTGTAAGGGCTTTGTTTTGTTTTGGTGCTTCTGTATATGTGTCTCACTTTCTTGGTTTGTTGCATGCCTCAAAATGTTTGGTTAGATACGAATATTTTAGATAATATATTGTGGCAACTCTGTATTTTAATTCCCTCTAGAGTCAGTTGTTGTTGTTATATCTAAGTTTGCTTAGTGACTTGCACAAACTAATTCTGTGTAGTCTAATTCCTTTATTGTATGGAGCCACTTATGTCTCTGCCCAGTTGTTTTGTTTTCTAAAGTTTTATTTACTAAAGATTACCCTTGGATCAGCATAGTTTAATGATCAGCCACTGATTGGCCAGATGTGCTTAAACACCTTGAAGCCAATAAGACTTCTACATTTTGTGATGCATCTATATGTGACTTGATGGAGGCATTCACTGTACCCTTTTCTGAATTTTGTTTTCTGTATTAACAAGGTTACATTCAACAATGGTCCAGTGACTTACTGGCACTCTCCTTGGTACCTCCTGAGTGTATATGCACTCTTGTTCATATGCAGAGCACTTCAGAAACTAGCGGTGAGATTGAGCATATCAATGCACTATTTTACTTTCTCATTCCCCAGAACTGCCCATTAAATTTCTATCTAGTCTCTTCCAAACCTCATAAGAACTTTAGGCTAGTTGTAATATTAGTCTTCCCTTATTATTTGCCACTGAGACTCTTAATATATCTGACAACGTCCTTAGGCATGGAATTTGCCATGCTTTGCTAAAAATAAAGTGAGCTTCCTGCAACAGATATAAGAGAGATGGGAGTCTCATGGCTTGCAATGTGAAAGCTCTTCTCCATGGAGCTGAGTAGCAGATGGGTTAATACTCAGGCTAAAACACAATTGATCACCACTATTCTTATTGAAGTGGAATTTATTTTCATAAGTAAACATTTCACAAATTTTTAGTCGCTTTCAAATTTTTTTGTCAGCGCAGTTGACAATTTTGCCCAGTTTTATCATTTCTGAACTGCTGATCCAGCCTTTCCAGAAGTCTGGATAAATGATTTTTGACAAATGTGCAAATGTTTTTCAGTTTAGAAAGTGTGGTAAAATTGAATTATGTACTTTAGAAAAAAAAACATGTTCTTAAATTTAGTCATATTCCAGTAGATACGAACACATTTGTAATTAGTACCTTTTGAAGATATTTTTAGTCACTGTGCGGCCACCTCAACCAGGATGAGTTTTCCCTATTACTATAGGCCTTATAAGGAAAAAGCCTGGGGATGAACCAAAGGCCAGAAGTCAAATCAACCCAGAAAAGAAAAGGTGCAAGTGCTGTAAAACAAAGATACAACCAAGAGCATCCATAGCCAGGATCCAGAGACAGAATGTTACAGATCTTGTTGAGAAAGAATTTCCTTGCTGATGGCTTGATTTTGGACTTCTCCTAGCCTCAAAACAATGAGCCAATTCTCATTGTTTAAGCCAATCCTTCCTGTGGTATTTGTCATAGCAGCCAAGAAACTAAGAATACAAGGATTGTATTTTTAACAAACAGCACTGAACAATTAACATCCATATGGAAAAATTTAGCCTAAACTTAATACTCATGCTTTATAAAAAGATTAGCTTAAAATTGATCATAGATCTAAACATATAATGTGAAACTATATACACTTAGAAGAAAACATAAGAGAAATCTTTGTAAACTGGAATTAAACAATGAGTTCCTAGATATACTACTAAAGCAGAATCTTCAAAAGAAGATATTGATAAATTGGGCTTAACAAATTAAAATATTTTGCTCTGACAAAGACATTGGTGAAAGGATACAAATATAAGATGGAGACTGGGGGAAATATTTTGATATCACACATTCAACAGAGTAAATATATGTAGAAAATATTAAAAAAAAAAAACACTTTCAAAATTCAGCACTACGACAAGAATCAATCTATTTAACAAATGGTCAAAAGACTTGAATGACAACTGTTACCTTAAGCACGGCTCTTTCCAATAGAAGTGCCCTCCAATCCTGGTGGTAAAAAGGAGAAGAATTTTTCTTAGTGAAAAAGTGATTTATTGTGAATGCACAAGCAAGGAACTGGGGGAATCTTCCCAAAACCAGTTCTCTGTGAGAATGTGAGTTGGAGTTTTTATATTAAGGGAGAGAAAAAAAATAAAAATAAAAAACAAGGAGAAAACATGTGAAGGCACATGGCACAGTTTTGACACATCAGCAAAGACACAGGATTTCTTCAAGGGTCTTGTAATGAAGAACAGTATACACTGCTTTATTTTGTTTTTCCTCAGGCTGTCAATCTTATCCTTGCTATTTTGGTTTCAGGGGTTACTCAATGAGAGCTCAGAGTTAGATCGCCTAAGTTCAGGGTGCCTGTAATGCCATTTTCTGTTGACCACGCAGGCATATCCATCCTTTAGTCTTTAAGGAGGAAGTCACTGATTTACTGAGCCACAGGCTGTCACTGGTGCCAAATGGTCTGTTTTTACAATAGATGTAGTCTTCTTCTTATAACTGGGACTGAGAAGGTCTGGTTAATGTCTTAAGTACAAGATATTAACAAGCTACTGGGAGAAAATAAATGCAGACAGTTGATTTTTAGAGATTTTATAACTGCTTATATGGAGAAAATTCTTAATACACAATTTTCCAACTACCAATACTTAAAGGTGCTGTACAGGAGGCAAATAATCACGATTGCAGGGACCTAGGGCCCAGGCCCCACCAAGTCCTCAGCACCAGCTGTTTGCATGACCTAGGCCTAAGATAAAGGTTACCAACCGTCCCCTGAGGGGAGACAATGTCTTAAACCAAATCTCTAAGTGGTAAAACTTCATTCCGGAGATAACATCACCAACCCCCATGTGCCCAGTCACTGGACCCTTGCAGGAGTTATTTTCTCATACCCTTTGGAATGCCCTTGCTATTACCCTTATAGAATGTCTTTGTTCTGAGACCCCTTATATCATCCCTCATTTTCTTTTGCCCTTTTGCGGAAGGCTAACTTCATTCATACTTTGATCCACCGCCATCAAGGTTTCTTCTGTCCATAAGTCCCAATAAAGCTTATGCTTAAATCTCTGCCTGGTGTGTTCTTTGGTCTTGTGGCCTCAACAATTCGTGGCTTTCAGGAGTTGGGTTAGATCAAATGATAAAATGCTCACCATCATTTGCTATTATTAAAATGAATAATATTAAAAACAAAATGAGATGGTGCTTTAATGAATAAAATTTTTAAAAATCATAAAATAAAAGAAATCATAATTGGTGAATACTAATAGAACCTCTGAATTGTGATAGCTTTAAATGCATGACCATTGTGTAGATCAATGTTTACAACATATTTGTCCATCTATCTATGCATTTATCTTTATATATGGGGAATTTATTTCTAATTCCTATAAACTTCAAATATTCTCCTCTGTTATATTTTGTGATTGCATGCCCAAGAATATGATGGAAGTAGCATGTTAAGGACACAATTCTATTGTTTCATAATCTTTAGAACAAGAAGAAACAAGTAATCTGACTGATGTAGATACTTGACTCCAAGATGGATCCAATAACTACCAGAGTTTTAGGTTTTGAGCATTCAGGCCTGTTCTATGAAGGGAAAGATTTGTACAAATGCATAGCTAGATGACCAGAAAGACACTAATGTTAGAAAACCATTCATTTCCACTGATATTCATTATTATCTTATTTAATGATAGAGAAAGCCTTAGCTTGTCATATGGCTGTGCAGCTAGAGTTTACATTTTCTTAGAGCTTGGTATGTTTTTGTGACTAAATTTTGATGATGGCACACGACTGGAAGATTTGCATGTTGTTTCCAATTGGTACAACTAAAAAGGAATAAATGAGTGCTTTCCTTCATCTATCCCGCCCTCCCTTTCTCGACATGATTTATGTTGTCTGGGAAGTAATGAGGCACATCTGGCCAATTTTGATGTAGAGGTGAAATATTCATGTTGAGTATGACATCACTGTTCCAACAACTTCAGACTTTTTCCACTGAAATTTTCATGGCATAGAAACTCCTACTAAGAGAGTTTACTTTTGCATCTTTTACAGAACAGCTTAGTTTAAAACTTATATATTTATAAATCCTTGATGTTCTCAATAATCACAAATTTTTAATTTGCAGATAAAATATTAGGATATGTTGATTTCATTAATTGAGAATTGATAAGTTAATACACTTATTTAAATTTAAATTAATTGTTTATCCTTAATTGACTAAAAGTTTTGAGTCCACCACCCTCAAATTAGAAAAATATATCCTTCATGCATAAAATGGGCATATTTCCTTTCTCAATGTCTTTTAAATTTAGGACCATCTTCAATTGAAGTGACATCATTTCATTTTTTCAAATATTTGACACATAGAAATTCAACTGGTCATATACAAACAGGTAAGCATTTGAACACATGGCTTTTAAGTCTTCCACTGATAATACTCTGCTAAAACATAGCTCTATTTTTACCTCCTAATAAGGTAAATATGGAACAATATATCATAAATATATTATTCAATATGTGACTGAATCTTTATTGCCAAAATCAAATGAAACACATCTGAAGTTAGCAACAAGAATTATAGAAAGACTGAGAAAATACATTAGGAATAGTATGGTCAGATATGTTTTTGATTGTTCCAAACATGGGTGGCAAGAAGAATGGTTTAGTTCATTTAGAGATTAACATGGGAAATGTGCTGATCCCCATGGCAGAAAATATTTCTTGCTTAAAGAGCACTATTTGTTCTTACAGCAGAATATATTTTAAATAACATCTGTTTCAACAAGGAAATTATTTAACAATGAAAAAACCCACTTTCTTCTAATTTTATCCCTGCTTTTTATCTCAATCAATAAAGGTAAGCACAAAATTTTCTTCGGTTCAAACAGGTAAGCCTGAAGAATTTCTGTCCAATATAAAATTTATTTTGCAAATATGTGCTGTTTTTTAAGCATTGGCAAAGAATTTTCAATTCCAGAAAATGAAAAGATAAATTTTTGATTTTTACAAAAATTTCAAAGATTGTTTCATATAGCCTTTTTAATTTTCTAACTTTCATGACTATAAGATCAAATGTAAAGAAAATGCAAAGCACTTTGTAATATAATGGGCCAAAATTTCAAAGATTATTACAATTATCATCATAATTGCTAACATTTATTGAAAGTTAACCATGGATTGAAATGTTTCACATGTATTAAATCTGGGTAATCTATCTCATTAAAATCAAATTATACCTAAATAATGAACATGATACTGCAGTGCATTATTGAATCAGGAGTATATACTATTGATAAGTCCTTGTATGATAAAAGTTAAGTTCCATGACAAACAAATCTGAAAATATTTTGGACTATTGACTGTTTTCATTTTTGTCATTAGAAAATTCTTCTCGATAAAAAAAAAAAAAAGAAAACCTTCTCATTGCATTCACCAATTTCTGATTTTTATTTCCTGCCTTCAATTTGATTTTATAAACTCTCTTTGAAAACATGCATATATACATTGCCATAGTAGATGCAATCCTTGCATCAGAAAATATCACTATTTCACTGGCATAACCAGAAAAGTAAACATGAAATATGTGAAAGAATAAAGGTGTCAACATTTAGCTTAATTACTAGTGATTTTATTTCTGAATTGTAGAAATAGTATCTTCTAAAAGTTTTGAGAACTCAGCAAAACCAGCTCCATAAATAAATTGTAGTTTTTATACTTTCTGTAAAGTGGTGTAGCCGTTTGGCAATTTGATGCAATTATGAATTCCAAAAATATAATTAGATCATGCTTGCAAACTGATCTGTTAATCTGGGCATGATTAAGTTATGATTAGGGCATTGACTGGACCACTGTCAGTAGGACCTTGAGCCCCACCCCTTGGTGGGTGGGAAATCAAATATAAAAGGCAAGGCAAAGGACAGAGGGAGTGATTTTTGAGAAGCAGTTTTGATGGAGAGAAGGCCCCAGGAGAAGAGAAGTGAGCCGTTCGCTTGATAGTCTACAGCTGACCTTGTGGAGGAACCAGAGGAGCTAAGCCCCGAGAGAAATGCAGCCCCAGGAAGAAAGGAAACCAAGAAGCCTGCAAAGGTCGGCAGCTGTCTTGCTCCAACACGTGGCAATGGACTTTGCTGAGAGAAGAAACTAAATGCTTTATGGCAGTATCTGTGGACTTCTACCCTAAATAAATACCCTTTATAAAGACCAACCAAGTTTTGGTATTTCACATTAGCACCCCTTTGACTGACTAATACAAGTGGTTATAATTCAGGATAAAGATTTGCAAGTTCTGGTTAAAACTGCTTGCTTGAGCCAGATGCCAAGTGAACCTAACTGACCTCTTGAGCTTCTTGGACAGGAAGACCATTGTAGAGTTTCTTTTCCTCCCACTACAAAATCTATGTAAAATAAATGACTTTGACTTCACATAACACCCATTCAAATGCAAACACAGTTAAAAAAATTAAAGGGCATCCCATATTTTTTGGTGTTGAGCTCACCATTATTTTTTATACTGAAAGAGGTTAGAAATGCATCATGATAAAGACTTTGGAGATACTACAGGAAAGCCAGCATAATTTAGGTAAATATATTTGAATGATTCATTTGCAAAACTATTTTTGATGGTGTACAAACTATTTACTTTCACAATGAAATTAATTTTAATTGATTATAAAATAAAACAATTGAGAGTAGAGCAGCATGGCCAGTTGAAAAAATGGAATGATTATTATAATTGAACATAAATTCAGATTTTGGGATCTCATGTATTCAAATAGATAGCAAAATTTAAGTTCACATATGTCATCACCTGCAAAGAGGAAATATAACTCTAAGATTTTTTGAAGGGACATTTT
The DNA here is from genome assembly GCA_029593785.1 of Cabassous unicinctus. NCBI lineage: Eukaryota > Metazoa > Chordata > Mammalia > Cingulata > Chlamyphoridae > Cabassous > Cabassous unicinctus. The sequence continues at coordinate 11,850 of JAQZBX010018269.1, read as the reverse complement.
TCTTATGGAAATGTAGAGACACTGATAGGTATAACATTTTTTCATACAGGGAGTTGGTAAAATTAGTGGGCATATAGTACTAAGATTATACAGGAGAAAACAAAAGCCAAAGAAAGTATAGTAATTTTTATTTCTGATTGCATCATTCCTACAGATGAAACATGAAAAGAAAACAGCAGAAGGGAATGTTTCCACAGTAGTGCAATTTGTAATCCGGGGATTTTCTGACCTTCCAAATCTCCAAGTGTTTCTTTTTGGAGGGTTTGATATCATTTACATGATTATTTTAACTGGAAATAGCCTCATAATTATAACGAGGGTTGACTCTACACTACAAAAACCCATGTATTTTTTCCTGACAAATTTTTCCTCATTAGAAATCTATTATATATCTGTCACTCTCCCCAGAATTCTGGTGAACCTTTGGACTCAAGAGAGAAGCATTTCTAAGGTGAAATGCATCACCCAAATGTACTTCTTCCTCATGCTGGGGAACATTGATTGTTTCCTCCTGGCTATGATGGCCTATGACCGCTATGTGGCCATTTGTAACCCACTACACTATCCTCTAGTCATGAACCAAAAGATGTGTATTTCAGCTTGCATTTGGTTCCTGGATCAGTGGAATCCCAGTCCAGATAGGGCAAACATGTTAAATTTTCCCTTTGAATTTCTGTGGTACTAACCAAATTAACCACTTCTTCTGTGACATCCCTCCCTTTCTCAAGTTGGCCTGTGGGGACACGTCAGTGCATGAGTTATCTGTCTATTTAGTAGTTACATTGTTTGCTGCATTCCTTTTTATGTTGATACTTGCCTCCTACAGCAAAATCATTTCCACCATTCTGAGGTTACCATCAGCCCAAGGATAGGTCAACGCCTTCTCCACATGTTCTTCTCACCTGCTGTTGTTTTTTATTCTTTGGTTCTGGTACCATCACTTATTTAAGCCCCAAATCCAATTATTCAAAAGGAACTGACAAACTGCTTTCTCCTTTTTACACTATTGTGACTCCAATGTTTAATCCCATGATATACAGCCTGATGAACAAGGATGTTATAAGAGCATTAAGAAAATTATTACTTAAAAAATAGTGTGATAAGCTTAATAGTTATTGATTTAAATTATGGTCACACAATTTTCAAAGAAACATTTTAAATTTCTATGTCACCCCTTTGACAAGTAATCACTTCTGCCTGAGGATGTACTTTAAAGTGTTAGTTTGAAATGTACCATGCTTGCTATATATTAAGCACATTTATCTACCTTCAAATTGCCATGTGTTAAGAAAAATTTTGTCTCATAAATAAAATAATAATGGGCATCATATTTTCCCTTTAAAAGTTATGCATACAACACAAGTTTCTAAGAAGTTTTGCTTAAATATACAAGAAATTATACAAGATTTTTTGCCAAAATAATTGCTTAAATCTTCCACTTGTATTTGCTATCATTCTTCTTCATTTCTACAGCTCAGAAACTGGTCAGTAGGTGAATATTTTTTGAGCAAATGATTAAATTGTTCAAATTTAAATGAATATTACTAATTCCCTACTTCAAACTCTTACCAAAACCTAGAGATATTTTAACATATTATGACCCCATGTAGAATTACTCAAATCATATTCCTAAAGGAAAGCATATATGGATTTAGCTCTCTTAGTTGTAAGTTCCCTTCTGAGCAGATGATATGACAGAAAATTCACACCAGTGTCAGCCAATTTATTTTGCACTTATTTCTATGCTATTCTTAGCAATTATGGTCCAAAAGTAATCTGCTTTAGATATTTTATCTCTTTCATGACTATACTCCAAACAAATATATCCTCAATTGGATGAGTACTGCTGTATAAAAGTTTGTCTCTTCACTTCCCTTCTAAAGGGCCATTTAGATATTATCTTAACAATAGCATTTGTCCTAAAACCTCTCTAAAGAAAATATATTTGAAAATTAAAAATATTTATTTATAAGATAGTAGTAATTAGGTATGGCAAAGCCTCATTTCACCAAACAATTGGATGACAATAAAATAAAATGAAGCCTTAGATGTTATAAAATATTTCAGCATAATGGCTTGAAGCTACAAAATGATATATGGTCTATTTCCTTTGAACTATAATCCCATCAAACCCTCTGCATTTTGATCTTCTCATTCAAGATAACAATGTCCTCCCAGGTTATAATTAAAGTTTGTAATAAAAACTAAAGCTATGGTAAATCTTCTCACATATCTTTCCAAACTCCATAATCTCTGGTACCATTTTCCCTTGCCATTGGATTAAGCTCATAAAAGATTCACATGACATGTCTGGCAATTATGTTTTGGACTCAATGATATTTTCTTTCCTAATAATTAGTGAAAATCCCATTAATAATTTTATCAATATAGAAGTTTATTAGGATGAGAACTACTTCATTTCTTTACTACCATTCCAAGAATTTTCTGAAAGACAGAGAGATAAATCTGAGTATGTAATGAAAATTTATTTTCCCATCTATGACCGCACTGATTTATTTTTGTGGAACAATTACACCTTTGTAGCAAAATGGGGGAGATTCAGATTCAGATTTAATATATTTTTTAAGACTTCCTAATAATTTTGTAGTTTGAATCTCATAAGCAAAACAAGATAGGGAAAATGACTGCATTCCTTGCTGTATTATTTTTCTAGCCCAAAACTTGGTTGAAGACAGAAAAACAATATTATTTATTTGTTTATGAATGTATGTATGCATGTGTTTATTTATTCTTGTATTACTTAATTATAGTTTGCGATGTGTACAAATAGCACTTCATTCTATAAGCCCATGTTTTTCTTGCTCTCTAGCCAGTGTGTAACAAAGCTCCAATATTCTTTGCAGTGGTAATTGGTATAAAGCTGTTGTTTCAAATATGTATATATTTTGGCAATTTTTACTGTCTAAAAAAATTGTTTTCCATGTGTGTATACACATATAATAATTTTAAAGGGTACATATAATAATTTTAAAGGGTACATATAAATAATCATTTTTGTGAAATTTTAGAAGTGTTAGAGTTTCCTTCTGGGGTAGAAGGTTTTAAATTCTGAAAAATAGTGTCTTCATAGATGTACACATTTTGTAGTACTATTAATGACCTATAAATTTTTTTTCCCCCAGAAATGAAAGATTTCTTATTATTACACCAGCTTGGAGGCTTTCTAGTTACAAATATATTTTTGAAAATCTTTTCTAGCACATTGAGTTTTATATTTCCAAGTCATCAAATGATACCAACTAATGTGATAAAGATTTTTTTTTTCTGATGACAATTTCAGAAATTCTCACTTGTTATAAGAAAAAAAATGTGTGTATATACAAGACAGTGCTATAGTATGTAAATATCTTACACATTATATGTTATATACCAAGTGTATTATTATATATTATATAATATATAGCATAGTATATATATATTTAGCATAGTATATTATATATATAATACGGATAATTATATATAATTAAGTGGTTATTTAACATTATGGTGTATTTGTATTTGGCTGCAAGAAACACTATGCAACAAGTTAACAACTAGTCCACTTGAAACAAATTTCCTGTTCACTTTGGATTGGCCTTTCTGCTAGTGTAAAGAAATAGTGTATTTGTGAGTGTGGCTTGGATATCATACATGTTTTGCTGATTCTTATTCAGTAATATTAGTGTGGTCCATTTGATGATGCTTTACTAGAGGTATGCTATATCTGGTCAATTTAACCAAACATTCTAAGAAGAATTAGCCCCAATTCTTCTCAAACTCTCCAAAAAATTTAAGAGGAAGGAAAAAACTCCTTAATTCCCTCTATGAGGCCAATATTGCCATAATACCAAAGACAAATAAATATACCAAAATAAAATAAAATTATACACCTGTATCCTTTATGAATATAGATGTAAATATCCTCAAAAATACTAGCAAACTGAATGCAACACCATATTAAATAATTATATACTATGACCTAGTGTGATTTATCTCAAGTATACAAGGATGTTTCAACATAAGAAAATCAATTAATGTAATTCAACACATGAATAGAACGAAGGAAAAGACATATATAATAATCTCAAATAATGCAGAAAAGACATTTGACAAAATCCAACATAGTTTCTAGATAAAAACCCTTAGAAAATTAGTAATAGCAGGAAACTTCTTCATGATAAAGGGCATATGTGAAAATTCACAGCAAGCAACATGCTCAACTGTGAAAGTCTAAAATTTTCCCTCAAATGTCAGGAGCAAGGCTAGGATGGCCACTGTAACCAATGTTATTCATATTGTACTACATGATCTAGCCAGAGCAATTAAGAAAGGAAAGGAAATAAATGGTATTCACATTAGAAAATAAGAAATAAAGCATACCTATTTGCATATGACTAATCCTATGTATTGAATACCCTGAAATATTCACAAAAAAACTACTAGATTTAGTAAAAAAATTCAGTAATTTGGTGGAGTATATCAACATGCAAAAATCAGTATTGTTTCCATACAGTACTAATGAACAATCTGAAGAGGAATTGATGAAAAAATTACATTTATAAAAACAATGAAAAAATTAAATATCTAAGACAAATTTAACCAAGGTTTTAAATTATTACAAATTGAAATTATAATACATTGATAATGGAAATCAAAGAAGATCTAAATAAATGGAAGGACATTCTATGTTCATCTATTAGAAGACTAAATATTGTTAAGATTTCTGTTCTACCCAAAGTGATTTGCAGTTTCAATGCAATCTCAATCAAAATTTCAACATCCTTCTTTGCAGAAATGAAAAAGCCAATCATCAAATTTATAGGGAAGCATAATGAACCTGTGGTGGTTTGCAGCTGATGGTGCCCCTGAACAACATATTTTTAAACTTAATTAATTTCTCTAAGTGTGAAACCATTGAAAGTAGGACCTTTTGATGGGGTTACTTCAGTGAAAGTGTGACCCAATTCAATCAGGATGGGTTTTAAACCTGTTCCTGTAGGCCTTTATGTGTGGCAAAAATTCAAACAAACAGAGAGAAAGCAATGAGAACCAAGAAGCTGAAATTCAGTGGAACTCAGAAGATAATGGAGAAACCAGAAAAAGCTGCCTGGGACATGGTCATGGGACAGAGGAGCCAAGGACCATGGATCACCATCAGTCAGCAACTAGAATGAATGTCTTCAAGAAGAAAGCAATGCTTTGATGATTCCTTGATTTGTAAATTCTCTTTGTCACAACACAGTGCACTAATAAATTCCCATTGTTTAAGTCCGCCCATTGCATGGTATTTTCTTATGCAGAAAAGAAGATAAAAAGATCCCAAATAACTTAAATAGAAAAATGAAGTTGGGAAACTCACACGTTCTTATTTTTAAAACTAATAACAAAGCTACAAGAATAAAAACAGCATGTCATCACACTAGGCTGACATATAGACCAATGGAATCCAGTTGGAAGTTCAGAAAACAATCTTCACATCTAAGGCCAACTGATTTTTTATAAGGGAGATAATTCCTTTCAATAAAGAAAGAGTAATCTCTTCACCAAATGTCGCTGTGAAAACTGGATATCCATATAAAAATAAAACAATGAAAATAGGTGCCTACTTAACACCATGAACAAAAATTAACTTAAAATGAACAAAAGACGTCAATAAAAGCACATCTACTTGTGATGATTTTCTTTGTCACTGATTATTCTCTAATGATTTCCTGTATTTAATTACATTTATTTCTGCCTTACTTTATTATTTCTTTGCTTCTGCTTGCTTTGAGTTGAACTTTTTCTAATTTCTTAGGAAAAAATTTAAGTCTACTGAATTGAGATTTCCATGTTTCTAACATAAACATTTAATACTATACACTTCGCTCTTACCCGTGTGTAAGTTGCATCATAACATTTAATATGTAGTTTACTTTTCTTTAAGTTCTGTGAAATTTTTAAATTTCCTTGACATCTTCCTCCTTGTCCCACTGATTGTGTAGAAGTGTATTGTTTATTTACAAATTATTAGAGATTTTCCTCATCTCTCTTTTATTTATTTCTACTTTCATTCCCACTGTGAAAGAAACACTCTATATGATTTCAATTCTTTTAAATGTGTTCAAGTTTGTTTAATATCCCAGAATCTAGATTATCTTGAATGTTACAGGAGTGCATGAAAAAAAAAAAGTCTAATATGTTGCTGTGTGTGAAGTCTGTTATGACATTTTAAGTCCTGTTGGTTTATTGGGTCATTCAGTACTCTATATCCTGGAAGATTTTCTATCTACTACTTTTATCAGGCACTGAGAGGAGGTGTTAAATGTGTTTCTTTGAATAGGGTGGGCATACCTTCAGTTAGATCAATAGGGTTGTAGGTGTTGTTGACTTGTTCTAAATTCTTGGAATGTCTATCTTGTTCTGTCAGCCACTGAAACAACAATGTGGAAATATCCACATATAATTTTGGATTTGTCTATTTCTCCTCTCTATTTATATCAGGTTTTACCTTTTGTATTTTGTAGCTCTATAGGTTAGTGCATGTACATTTATGATTCCTATGTCTTCTTTATGTCATGTCTTTATTTCTGCTTATTTTTCTTGTTCTGAACTTTACGTTTTCTGATGTGTTTACATGGCATATCTTTTTCCATCTAATTATTTAACCTTATATATCATTTTATTTAATGTTAGTTTACTGCAAATATTTTATATTTTAGTCTCTCATCTTACCCTATTGTAAACTCAATCACTATTTTAATTGGTATATTTGGATCTATAGCTTTTAAGGTAATTATTGATATGGATGGATTTAGGCCTAATAGTATATTATAGTTTTGTTTTAGCTTGTGACTTTGTTTCTGAACTCCCTCATTCTTGTCTCCTTGGATTACTTGAGCATTTTCAGCATTCCATTTTGATTGACCTATTATATATTCAGCTAATCTCTTTGTATTAACTTGTTAGTGGTTGTTTAGAGATTAAAATGCACATATCTAATGTTTTACCTTCTACTTAAAGTTAATAATTTATCACTTCAAATAAAAAGTAGAATCCTTGTAGAACATGTTGCCCTTTTCACTTTTTTATATTTGTCATTTGTGTTACTTCTACCATATATTGAAAAGCCCACCATACCATGTTATAATTTTGCTTTCACAAGCCATATATATTTCTAAAAAGTTAAGAGGTGAAAATTAGTCTAACATATTTACTGATTTATTTTCATTTCTGTTGATCTTCCTTCATTCCTGAAGGTCCAAGTTTGTGTTTCACCTCTTTTACCTCAGTCTGAAGAATCTCCTTAGCACCTATCTTAGATAACGTCTAAATGGTCCAGAGTCTCATAGCTTTCTAGATCCAAAAATGTCCTCTGAGGGATTTTCTTTGGTAATTGAATTTGGCATTGATAGCATTCCCTAAAAGATGCAGCTCCATATCCTCTTTTTCTAAAGTCATATGACTATGTTTTCCCCTCTACCTAATGTAATGTGTTATTTTCTTTGGCTACATTCAAGTATTTTCTTTTAAACTTCTCTTTGGTTTGAGCAGCTATAGTATGAAAACACTTGGCATTCGTATTTTTAATTTTCTTGAGTTTAATGAGCTTATTGTATTTGATAATTTATACCTCTCACCAAAGTTGGAATGTTTTCAGCCATTATTTCTTCAAATATTTTTTGCTTCTATACTAATATCTTTCTCTTGTGCTTTTGAGACTCTAATGACATGTATGTCAAATTTCTTAATATTGTCCCACACATCTCTGGGGTTCTGATTTTTTTTTTTTTTAAATTATTTTTCTCCTTGTTCATCAAATTTGCCAGTTTCTAATAATTTACATTAAAGTTCAGTGATCTTTTCCACTGTCATCCACAATCTTCTCTTGGGATTATCCTTTGAATACTTGATAATAAGTATTTATTTTTCTGTTCTAAAATTTCAATTTTTTTTCATTATTTCCATTTTTAAGCTTTAACCTCTTTATTTATGTTTATTTTTATGATGTTTCTTTTACATTTTTAAGATATGTTATAATAACATTTTAAAGTTTTTATCTGATAATTAAAATTACTGGGTATTCTTAGTGTTGTCATCTATTCATTTTTCACCTCCTTAAATACTGTTAACATTATACTGTTCTAAGACATTATCTTGACATTATCTAGACATATCTAATGTCTACGACATCAAGTTATTGGATGGAATCCTATGCATTTTTAGTATTACTCTCTGAGATACTAAGTAGTGTTAAAATTCAGTGGAAAATCTTTATTTAAAAAAAAATAGCAGATAAATGACAAAATTATAAAAAACCACAAATCTACATTGCTTCTTGAGTGGAGTTTCAAAGTCAGTTCAATAGTCAAAGACTTTCATGCTGACCCATGCATTCTCCTCCCAAGGATTAGTCTGGAACTGGGGGGGTAATTTTTATCATTGTTCATCTATTGTAGCCTTTGCTATACATCTTTGGGTCTGATTTTTACATTCTCACATACACAAACTAGGAAGTAAGCCAAATAATTATATCATTTTAGATGATATTTTTTCCAGTTATCCTCAGCAGAGTGTTAATTATTTTATGTTATTTTTAATGATTTGATTTAAATTCTAACGTTTTTAAAGTGCAAAAAAATTTAATATTTGGATTCTTATGCTTCCTTATGGATTTGATAGTATGATAATTCAATTCAAATATAGAAAATTTGTGTTGTTTGGATTTGATATTTTTGAAGTATTTACTTTCATTGCATATTCTCTAATAAATAATATTTAAAATATGCTTTGCCATAATCTCGGTTAAGAAATAGAATAGAAAATATATTTTCAACTTTAGGCCAAGTGTGACTTTGGAAATAATTCAATGCATTTTTATTCCTATTCAGAGTTTTCTGGAAGATAACACTACACTACTTCCAAATCATGCTGAAAGAAAGACGGATTTACAAGGAAGAATTGTTTGTCTTAGAAGAATAGCCTTAAAATGGAGGATAATTATGGCATCTCCATTTTGCCGAGTTGGAGAAATTTTGCTAGATTGTGTAACCTGGTCCCTTCTTCTCCCTCTCAATTTTTGGAACATTCTTGCCTGTAAAGAAAATTTATTCCAGTCTACAATATCTATCATGTAGTCAAAGTAAACCAAGGACACAGTTTTGCTTTGTAAGTAAATACAGCTATCCCATCTGCATTATGAGTATTAGGGGTAGAGCACCCACGTGATCTCGAAAATCTATGTAAAAATTTTGGCCCTCTCTTTGTAGCAGAGAAGTCTGATTTTTTTAATTTTTCTTTTATGGGGTATTTACAGTACCTCATTTTAAAATTAGAATTTAGTATTTGGTCATAAGCTATTTGCAGGTCATATATGTAATTTACTGTATGAAACATACTGTATGATAAAGAAATAAAAAACATGAAATAAATATGAAATTTTTTAAAAAATGATACAAATTTGAGGAGAATAAACACTGACCATACTGCATGTTAACAAAAGACATTAAACAAATAAATTTTGAACTTCCCTACTGGTACTCATTGGATTTAAAACCTGAGTTTCAGTTTTCTTTTATTCTGATGTATGCCTTCTGAGGTATTTTTTTCCAGTATAGGGCAATTTCATCAGCACTGAATATCTCTTCTGTTTTGTAGCCTTTATTTTCAATCAGTTTCTTCAAGATTTCAGAGAAATCAGGATCATTCTCTTGATTGGCAGACACTGTCTCTCCCAGTACTTTTAAGTTTTGTAGGCTAACCATTTTTTTTAAATTTTCAAACCATCCTTTGTTGAAATGAAAATCTGTAGGGGTAGAACTTTCACCTTCATTTTCCTTTAGGGAATCATATAAAGATTTAGCCTCTTCTCCTATGATGCCAGAGTATACTAGAATGCCTTTTTTTTTTTTTTTACCATAATCCTGCACTAAGAAGAACGTTGCACTTTCTACACGAGATCAATGTAGACCTCGTGGTTCATATAGATACTTTCCAGTTGTTGGTGTAGCTGCCCCAACAACTTCGCAGATTTCCTTATCTTTTTTTATTGGTATGCCTTACAGTCAACTACTTAATGCTGTAATGGTTGATATTATATGATAATATGCATATATTTTATGCATTTCTAAGTTACTAAACTTTTTCTGCTGTCCTTTGCATTTTGTCTGTGGCTTCCATAAAGTTCCAAAGAAGTCCCATTTACTTTCTTATCCCAACTCACTATATATTGAAAGTGCAATGGGGAAAGTCACAAAGAGGACAACTGCATTAAAAATCAATACAAAGCAGGATGAGTGCAGTACAGAATGAATTTTTGGGATACAATGATATAGTCTAAATATCATCCAAATAAATGCTTTGTTTTTATAAAGCCTGCATAAGTCACATAATGGCATAGAAATAATATTGTCTCAGCACTCTTAGTTTCTAGAATGTTTTTGCATCATTTGACCATACACTTTCAATAATTAATAGAAACTCACTTTTAATTGAAATCAGTGGATGGACCAAGATTTTTTTCCTGTGGTTCATTTTCCTTAAAAAAATTTTCTTTTCTTAATATTCTTTATTCTTTAGAATCTAAGATGGTTAATGTTAGATTTCATTGTACAAGATTTCGGGGGCATTTCCCCCTCATAAAATTGTGAGTAGGTAAAATCAGAATTCCAAAATTAAGGGCAAGTGTATCAATAATTTGACAAAATATACACAGATTCCAAAGTAGTTGTACCATTTTACATTCCCAGTAGAAGTATATAAGGTATCTAGTTACTCCGTATACTTTCTAAATCTTTGTGTTGTCAGAAATACTTTTCAGTTTTATTTCATACAGTAGACATGAAGTCATCACACATTCTGAATGTAATTTACATGCTCCTCTCAACTAATAATTTTGAGCAGGTTTTATGGGAATCATAATCATTCACTTCTTCTTCTGTGTTGTCTGTTCAAGCCTGATTTTTTTTTTTTTTACTTTTTGTGAATAATTGAGTGTAGGAATTTTTTGTCTATTCATAATGTAAGTCCTTTGACAGGTATAAGTTGTAAATATTTTCTCGCAATCTAAGTGATGCCTTTATATAACCATAATGGTGAATTTTGCCAGAAAGTGTTTTTTTTTTTTAATTTTTTTTTATTTTTATTTTATTTTTATTTTTTGCATTTGTTTACATAAATGAAAGTGTTTTTGATTTTCATTAAGTTCACTGTATTATTTTTCTATCATATTACCTACTTTTAGAGTCATCATCATAAAATTTAAATTTACCCCAATTTGTCCTATGCTATATTCCAGAAGTTTATAGTATTATGTTTAGGTTTGCATTACAATGTGTTTGAGTTGACTCTCACTGGTTCTTGAGTCTCAATTGAGTGTGCATATTTATCCAACTCTGCACTCAGAGACATCATGTTCGTAGCTTCAGATTATCATGGTGAGGATATATATAATGTAGAAATTTTAAAATAATGTAAATCAGTATTTCCTTTTTTCTTTTCTTTGTTTGTTTGTTTGCTATTTTTTCATGGAAAGTGAGATCATCTTTACACAACTGGTGTTAGAAGAGATTTATATCCTAAATTATGTTTTGATCATGGTCTTATGGTCAAGATTGAAATGTTAATCTGTCCCCTCCACCATTACTATCTAGTTGTTCTAACACAGATTGTTGATAATGAATGTTTTCCTACTACATTTCTTTGGAGAACTGGTGGAGAATAAATTTAACCTAAAAGTTTAAGTTCATTTTGAATTATAATTTACTATATTAATCTATTTTTATTCCTTTACAAGCATTACAATCTCTTAAATACTTTATATAAATATTGAACTAATCACATCCTATTGTTTTAGTTAAGATCAACTGTGAG
>JAQZBX010018268.1:0-34772 GCA_029593785.1 Cabassous unicinctus | reverse complement strand
CTTGATAAATGTCATATAGACCAGATCATAAAAATGAGCTATTTTTGGAAATAACTGAGATTCAGCCTTCCCTTCCTCTTGTCCCCAACTTTGCCACTCACAAGGTATGAAACTTTGAACACCTTACTTATCTCCCTGAGCCTTGGTTTTCTCCTCTTTACAAAGGGGGCTTCATGAGGATTAGAGATGAAGATTTGCTTATCCCATATTACTTCATACATAATAGATGCTCAATAAAAGGTAGCCTTTTTTAACAATCATGATGGTGTTGGCAGACATTACTGAGTCAAAAATGCAGATACCCCAATGGAGTATGATTCATGCAAAGACTTGTGCTTGTACCCAATATTCAAATTAACACTTCTGATTTTGAACATCCATTTTTGTGCATTCAAGAAAAAGGAACCAAGATAACCAGCTGCTGAAGGAGTACAAAAATAAAAAAATGTGGTATTTATATAAAATAATTGAACTAAAAGTTGAAAATGTAGCAAACTTCTAAAAACCAATAGGTATAAAATATTTGGGGTCAATTAAAAAGTTGAGAAACGTAGGTGATATCATGTTAAAGGTTTGAAACAGTTGTGGACATGGCAGTGTAAATAGTAGAGAAATGGGAGAAACTAAAGAAAGAAAAAACAATAAGCTCAATTTCTAATGCATTGGATAAGCCGTTTGTAAAGGATTGGAAATTTTATGTACATGATTTCTTTCTGAAACTCAGTTTTTCTAAAATGTGATAAGCAAACACTTGTGTGATCAAGTTTATCATTTGCAAAATGATTTCACCTATATTTTTTAGATCAATAATTACAATATTCCAGGATAAGATTAGCTTTAGAAGCCTTCCTACAACTGTGTGGCTGCATTTTGTTGCTGTGGTTATAGACACGGACACAGCTGACCAATATCCTTCTACCCAGCAAAACCTCCAATTTGACAACCCATCACATCTGAGAAATGAACCACTAAAGCCTTCTGGGTAAAATCCAGTACTCACTGTGTTTAATCCCTGAGGATGACGTGAAGCTAAAACAGTTGTCTTTTTTCAGTTCAAAGAGGCTGTGCAATAGAACGTTGTGGTTGAGAGCTAGAGTTCAGTGCCAGTGAAGATGACCCCCAAATGATTATCAGAGAATTCACGTTTCACTGCTCCACGTTCTGTATCACCAGGACTATCAGATTTGTGCAAATGCAGCAAATAGTTATCTGTGATTTGGGGGTGGGGTGGGGAGTGGACTGGCACATCCAAATTTCAGGTTCCTGGTCTCCTGAGAATGATCTGCTTCCTTGTCTTTCTTACACAGCACTTACCCCATTCGTTATTATTATTTCATGATGCAGATGAGGAAATTGAGTAGAGGAGGCAGAAAACCCATAGCTTTTTATTCCAAGCATTAAATGTTTCCCATCATGTCACATTGATAAAGGTGTATTGTGCTCTGCATGGTATTCGTCCATATGAAATTTTTGTTAGGAGTTGGAGGAGAAATGATTATGTGAGCACTAAGAAAATATGATGCATTAGCTATTTGTATTTCTTCTAACATACTTAGAAAAACAATGAAGCCTTCATATTTTAGTTCCTGGCTTTGGAGGATTGTGTTATATTAATCACATTAATTTTGTTACATTTTCTAATAAATTTTAATGTGGAGAATTTCTGACATGTAAATTTGGATGAAATATAGATGTATGTACATACAAATGTATATGAATATACCACACATATATACACACATATATAGTTTAGAAAAATTTATTTTCCACCGCATATATAGTTTAGAAAAATTTATTTTCCACCGCTTTATCTGGTGTCTAAAACAACACTGAGATTGAGATGCAGAGGAAGCAGTTCATTCTATTATCACCCAGATAGCCACATAAAGTACAAATTTGTATGTGCCCTGAGAACACAGTGATTTGTAGTTGGTAATTTGTTAATATTTATGTTAGAAAATTATTTCATCATAGAAAGTGATGGATACCAAACCAAGTGGACGGAATGTGTGATTTAACAATCATCAGGGCAGGGAGAGGAGTGATACACACAAATGTCTGCTTTGGATGTCCTGGTAGGGGAGGGCTTCAAGGCCAGAACACATTTTTATGAGCATGAATATGTTCTTTTCAAATTAAAATATAGAATGTTTCTGATACTGAAAGTAGACTGATTCTTAAATTAAAATTACTTAAGGCCAAAAAATAAAATAATGTAAATACAGAAATAAATAAGTAAAATCTGTTTTTGCCCAGCGTCTCTTAGCTCCCAGTCAGTGATGAGACCATCCTGATTTAAGATTACTTCAGGGTGGTTAGTCTGATAATAATATATTTGATGGATTAGAAAGAAACATAGAACTGAGACATGGGGAGGAGAATGTCACAGAAGAACATGATGAATCTCAAGGGCTTATAGTAGATCACAGGTTCTTAACTGGGATTGTGAAAAGGTTTGGAGACATTTTTCAGTTATGATGCCTGGGTGATGCCTCTGGCATTGAGTCAATAAGAGCCAGGAAAGTGAAGCGTCCGAAATGATGAGAGATGCCCTGCACAATGGAGAATTTCCCATCCAAAGTGCCAGCACAACCCTTATATGAATTGTGTACCAGAGTTAGAGTTTGGAGGGATATTTTCCAAGAGAAAGCATAACTGGGCATAAGGGGACTCCCTAAGGGGAGTCTGTTTTACTCTTGCTCACTGTTATTAAGGTCTCTGGGGGTAGAAATGTCTTTATGCACTTGTCATCCTAGTGTCCAAGAATACTCAAATGCCACAAATGCCCTTGTTGAAAAGAATCAGGAAGATAATTCTTATCAGGAACATACAGAAAAATATTTCAACCTTTAAATTGTTGACAACTTTATCCAGTGGAGAATTATAGATGAAAAGATTTGTAAAAAAACAAAAACAACAAAAACAGCAACCAAACAAAAAAACCTTAAGGTAAACATTTAAGAATAAATCTCCTTAAAGAAAACAAAATTACAAATAACTAGATTCATTCCCTGCTACACAAGTAAAATGATTATAGGAAGAAATACTGTGTTTAAATTCGTCTACTCTTTCAACACGTTTTTCTGAGCATACATTGTGTGTCAGGCACTGCTCTAGGAATCAAGCATAAAGCAATGTCTTAATAGAAACTTACATAATAATAGGGAAGGCAGAAAATAAGTACCTAATGCCAAGTAGTGCCTGAAGCACTGTAAAGGCAGAGTAAGGGGGTAGAAAAGAACAGAGGGGTGTTTTAAGGTAGGCTGGCCAGCAAAGGATTCTCTGGGGAGGTGTTTTAGTTTCCTTGCTGCTAAAACAAATACCATACAATGGGTTGGCTTAACAACTGGATTTTATTGGCTCATGGTTTCAGAGGATGGAAGGTCTGCTTCCTCCTGGGGTGGTATCTTCTGGCTGGCTGGTAATCTTTGGGGTTCCTTGGCTTTTCTGTCACGTGGCAATGCACATGGCAGTGTCTTCTCCTTTCTCTTCTGGATTCTGTTGACTTCCAGTATCTAACTGTTCCTCGTGACTTGCTTTTCTGTGTCCAATTTCCTTTGCTTATAAGGACTCCTGCCATATTAGATTAAGTCCCACCCTCATTCAGTTTGGTTACATCTTAACAAGTAACATTTTTTAAGGTCCTGTTTGCAAATAGGTTCACTTCCGCAGGACCAGGAGTTCGGACCTGAATAGCCTTTTATGGGGACACGATTCAGTCTCCAACAGGAGGTGACATTTTGAGTAAAAACAAAATACAGGGCAAAATAAAGCATGTGGATATGAGGGCAGGGGTTGTGGGGGCTGGGGGAAGCAATTCAGCAGAGCAATTAGCTAATGCAAACCTCTTAGCCTGATTGGTCATGCTGAGGAACAGTAAGGAGACCAGAGAGCTAGGGGAAAGAAGCAGGAAATAAATTCAGAGAGGTAACCAAGGGCCAAACACTTGGAACTCCCTGGTAGCCCATGGAACAGCTTTTGCTTAGAGTGAGCTAAGAAGCCACTGGAAGATACTGAGTTGAAAAGTGATATGATTTGACCTATATTTCAAAAGGATCACTCTGCACTTTGTGTCCAAAAGCTGGTGGGTAGGGCAAGAGTTTAACAGGGACGCTAGTAACATTGTCTATGAAAGATAAAGGTTGTCTTGGCCCAGGTAGTGGCCATGCCAGAGGTAAGAAGTGGCTGCTGGAAGTATATGTTTTGAAGGTACTTAATACAGGATATGCTGATGGATTGAATTTAGGTTGGGAAAGAAGTAGAGACAAAGTTGAGGATGACTCCAAGGTTTATGATTTACTCACAATTTATGGGGCAATTCATTTGAGGAACTAACATTTTATTGCAAAACTTTTAAATTGACATTATAAAAATAATTTCAACCTTGTCAAGCCCCCTAAAATATTGCAGTATAATTCTAAGCAGTCATCTATAATTCTTTCCTTAATTCTCAGTGTCTCAGTGGATTTGCTTTTCAGTGGCTTTATAGTAAAATACTCAACACATGGGATGGGGTTTACAAACATGTGTAGGGAATACTTTGTAGAGAATTGCAGTATAAATAATGGTGAAGTTGTTAAAAGTATGAATTTTGGAAGCAGACTGTCTGGGTTTAAGTGCTGGCACCATCACTAATGAGCTCTGCAACTTTTAGTTACCCTCCTTTTTTTCTCATTTGTAAATTCTTCATAAATTCTTTATAAGTGCTTAATGATTTTTATTATCTATTAATACCATTGCTAATAAGAACAGCTATGTAATGATTTGAATTTAAAAAGTGTCATCTATAGAAGCAAATGTCCTGAATATTGCATAAGCTCAAAAAGCTAAAATGAATAATTGAAAATTAGTTCTACATAAAATGAATAAAAGAAGCAAAACTCAATTGATAAATTCATATGTAAAATGTTAAAAAGTATATCACCTCATTCTTGTCTAACATGTTTTAGATTTGTAATCTGAGTGAAGAAACACAATTATTGGCAAGAAACACAAGTTTTTAAAATTATATGTGTCATTAAGCTATTATGTTACTCACTTGCTGTTTCTCTCTCTCTCTCTCTCTCTCTCTCTCTCTCTCTCTTTCTCTGCAAATTGCTATTCCGGGATCCAAAATCTAAATGGATCTTCTACATTTTCCAATAATTTTAAATTTCTTAATAGAATCTCAAATATATTGAGGATACTTAAGTGTGCATAGTAGTTAACCTTAGTTGCTCAAATATTGATAAATCATTTTACCACGTTGAAAAAAGTTCTTAAGAATACCTAAAACAACAGTTTATGTTGATTGATATCTTTAATACTTCATAACTTTATCCTGGCATGGAAATAATAAAGTTGTCAAAAATGAAGGCTGATTTACTTTTGAACCCACATATACATCTTTCTTTAGAAACTAGTAACAGCGTTCTTACTAGCTTGGACAATAAATATCTGTGTCTTGATTAATGTCTCATTATAAATTTTATGTGCTAAATGAAGTAAAGTAGAAATTCTGTGAATGCTGTATTAGTCACACAAATAGAGCAGTAAATAATATGGCTTGCAAAGTGTAATTGTGATGTGACCTTTAGTTTGACATTTTGAATCTGACCTGACAATATTTGGGAAAGTTATGGGTAAGTATGGTTCCTTTCTCCCTCTGGTTCTCTACCTCTTGCTTGAATTATTGCCATACATTTTTCTCTAATTTTCCCTATAATAAAGTCCAAAACATTAAACTTCCTCTGCAATGTGGTACGAAACTACCTTTCCAAGCATAATGCTTTATGTTCTTCTAGAGGTATCCTATGCTACTGTCATAACGTACAGTATGCCATAATAACTTTTTACATTAATTAAAACTCTATTCTTCTTAAAATGACCTTATTCTTATTATTTCTTCCTGTTGGGAATGCTGGGAGTGCCTAGCATGTTAAAAATTGAAACAAAGCAGGTTTGGGGGAAAACAGGAGGAACTAACTAGTACAGAGGGTGGGTTCTTGCCAGCATTTTGCAAATAGTACTACCTACCAGGTCCAATAGCCTCAAAATTTCCAAGGCCTTTCTAAGGGAGTCTGGTGTGGGACCAACTCACAGCAACAGCGGTTGCAGGAGTAGTTGCTGAAGGGGAGTCCATAGATTAAGCACAAGTTGTTATGGAATCAAGATGCAGAGAAAAACAATCAGGACCTAGCAATGGATTCAAGGATTCAACTGACCAGGGTCAACATTAGATAGGAAAGCTTCAGCCGGGTCCTCTTTTAGATACTCTGAGGAGTAGGAATATGAACAGGATGCAAATCTACAAATTCCTCTTACTCATCATGGAGGATCTCCTACTGCAGAGTCTGTATCATAATACTTGTTGAGTTGAGAGGTGGACTATGCCTCCAGATTAGCAAGCTACAACACCTCTGTCAGCCAGGAGTTTTGCTATCCTTCAAGGATATCTGATGAACATGGTTTTCTTCAATCTCCTAGGCTATTTCCTTGTGTTCTGTGCTTCCAACAGCATGCCTTTTTTGTAACTATTTTATGGAACCTAATGGAGTTGGCTCTGTAACAGAGTAAACTATGTACTTTCAGACCACTGCCTCTATTCCTCCCCATTACCTTGACCATAGGTATATGTCTTTTTGTATTTAATTGTGTGGGAAATATTGTAATGAAATGAGGAAAGAACAGGATGATTTTTCTTGGCAGCATTTTCCTATTGTCTTAACTACTTATATTTCAGGTTTTAGGCTCCAGTAAACCTCCCATCCTTGGTCAGATGTATGGGACAAAGACAAGTTTTTAATTGCTTTATTTCAGTAAAATTTGCAGATGCACACCTGAGACTTTAGTCACCTATTTTTAAGCTGCTTTCACCCTCTGCATGCTGGGTGAACAACTTGCTGCTCATTAAACAGATTGTACATTTAAAACTATAGAGAACAAAGGCAGAAATATACAATTGGTGATAATTAGTAGTGTTCATTTCCTCACTAAGTACTAGGGCATACCACACTGTTTCCATAGCAACTTCTGTTCCGTTCAATTAACTGCCTAATGTGAATGTATGAATAAGTGTCTGTGTTTAAGGAAAAAGCCCCCAAACAAAGGGGTGATTTAAAGAGTTTATCGTTATAGATGTAAGCACATCGGTTTTACCTTATTTTGTACTTTACTTTTGGAAACACATTTTTGCTGTTTTCAGTTTCTGGACGTAATGAGGGAAAAAACATAAGGAGTGAATGAATTCTAATGAATTTCTAAATGGCCTACTGAACCAGATTCTCCCAGTCCCTCAGCTACTCCCTGGTTGTAAATTATGCAAATGTACAAGCTGCCTTAACTCTTTCAGGACACTAGGGTACCATTTGGCAAGTAGCTACTCCAAGGAAGTAATCCATCATGGGGGAAAAAAAAAAGAAAAGAAAGAAAGAAACAAAGGCTGTTTTTCTAGTGATTAAATCAGGGTTGCTTTAATTTATAAAATGTCCCTGGAAAGCAGGATTGGCATTATGTTAATTTTTCTGAAGAGAAAAACTTTGATATTACCAGCGGAGATTTAGAAACTGTGGCTCACATCGTACTTTAGAAGAGACAATGATGATTTTGCAGTCAATTATGTGAATTCAACTTCTAGGGTCCCCATACTAAGGCTGTGACTAGAAACACCAAGTTCCCCCACCATGAAGATGATAATTATACTTGACATTGCCTATGTTCTTACTCAGTTTCATGCTCTTCTATGGACTATGTCAGATAAGCATGATCAGTTCCACTATTTAATTTAATTGAAACTTATTGACTTGTTGGCATTCCACAATTTTGACCTTAAAAAGAAAAAAAATGTGATTTCATATAGTTGCACCTAATAGATAGGTGACATTGAAGCACAGAGGTGTCTAATGTCACATGACCAGTCAGTGGTATATTAAGGCCTATCCGTTCTCTTAAATCTCTACGTACTGTTTGGGTAAATAACTCTCATGACCTGGCACGTCACAAGCAACCAAAAATCATTAGCTCTTTCTCCATTTCTTATTATCAGCTGGAGAGTAGGTGGAATGTAGAGGGAAACATAACTAGGACTCCTCCATCTGGTCTTGTCTGCTTGATTTGGAGATTTGTGGATTGAGATGGGGATGAGGAATCAAGAAAATTGTCTTATAATTATAAAAATAATTATTGTCTGAAGTTAATCTAGAATTTCTGCATATCAAGTCTTGTTCTTGAAGAAATTAAAGTGATAGTTATAATAGGCATTTTTCCCTTAGAAATGTGGACTTTCATAGAGATCTGTAAAGATGTTCATCAACGAAAACTGTATATTGTTTTTGACACTTATGCCAGAAGTAAAATCTAAAAGACTTCAAAGCATTTTATAACTATTAAATAATTCACTTAAAAATTGACAGAAGAAACTATACCAGTTTAAATCCTAAAGTAATATTTTATATTAGTATTGAAGTTATTTTTATTTTTATTTCAGTTCAATTCTTCCTATAAATATGAAACTTAAAGTCAAGAAATGCTTCAGTTGTACACCATTATTTTATTGATGGAGGTGTTTGCAGGATCCCTATTTCCATTTGCCACTTTAACTTTACTTCTTTGGGGGTATGGATATTAAAATATAATCACTATATTCTATTAAAAAATAGCATTCCAATTCTTGTTGGAATTTCAATAAGTTTGTATATTTATTTTGTAAGATGTCACATTTTCATGATGTCACATTTTCCCATCCTAAA
Source organism: Cabassous unicinctus (assembly GCA_029593785.1). Lineage (NCBI taxonomy): Eukaryota > Metazoa > Chordata > Mammalia > Cingulata > Chlamyphoridae > Cabassous > Cabassous unicinctus. Next base: position 26,046 of record JAQZBX010018268.1, on the reverse strand, counting down.
ATATAAAATTGGTTTCTAAATGTTTTGTATCCTTTGAAATATTTTTTTATGTTCTTCATATAAACCTGGTCTCTTTTATTAAATTTATTTCTAAGTGTTTAATAAATTTGTTGCTGAGGTAAATGGAATATTTCTTATTTCCACTTCTTGCTTGCTTTTGTATGTTTTAATCATGTTTCCAGCCACCTTGGCAAATCTTCTTAATTCAGGTTGTTTTACAAATGTCATTTGGGTTTTTAAGTGTATTAAACTGAGATAGGCTGTTTAAGAGCTTAAATGACGCCTGGCACGGAAGAAGTACTTGATAAACAGTCCTCTGCCTGTGTTAATAATCTGAGGCTTAATTTTCAGACTGCATGGTCCTTGTCCATAGAACATCCTCTCCAGTGTTAAGTGTGTGCCTTGCTGTTTTGATGATTTGATCAATTCACTTTAATTTTAAATAGCATTTATTGAATATCTGCCATTTTATGATAGTTTTTATGTAGAAGATGATTTTTGATAATTTTGTGAAGCAACATGAGCAAATAGTTTCTTTGTTCCAAAATATTGTCATACTATAAACATTACTACAAGGGACCAGCATGAAAATTAATCTTAACCTGGGACCACAACCAATATAAGAAGCATGGTTATGAAAAATGTTGAAAAATATTGTTCTATTTCCTTGCAACATGTTACCTCTGATAGATATGTCAATTTTTGCATCATTAAGCACTAAAATATATAATGTTATAACATGTAAAACATGAAACTTATGGTGTGAAACTATTGAGTAGGCATCACTTTCTTCCCATTTTGGAATTGCCTTAAAAATATTCTGTGTGAATGTTAATGATGGGAATTCCATGTTGTGTTCTTAAGTATTCTAAGATTTCAGCAGTATTTAAATATATATGTAAAATCTATCTGATGAAATTTACTAAAGAAAAAAGTCTAGAAGAAAAATATAAGTAAATCATTTTATCCAAAGATTTATTATAAATGATGATCTTCAAATTATACCCCTAGCCAAATAAGGAGAACTCTGTCTTCTAAATGAGGGTAATAATTATATAAGATGAGAAATGTAATTTAAGTTAGGAAAATATATCTCGATAAAATTTTCTCCTGAAATGTTTATGTATCTGTTTTTTATTGTAGCCTATATTATGTGTTAGGAGAAATAGTTGATTAAAAGATAAAATATAAAGGATCTTTTCATGTGCCCTAACACTTCATAACTATGGCTTTAAGTGGGACTTCCTGGTAAAGTGGGACTAAACACTAATTTTACTAACTTACAGAAGAGGTATATAGAAAGCTGATTAATGTGCATTTTATTGTAAACACTGTGGTTGAGGTTCTGAGATGAGCACTATCCTTTAGTTACATTGTTTAATCCTCTCATCCCAAACACGGTGAGGTAAGAATAATTATCCCTCTTTTGAAGATGAGGAAATTGAAGCTCTGGGAGGTTAAATAAATTTCCCAAAGCTTTAGAATTAAAGTAAGGTTGGAACAATACTTGAATCTTAGTGTAACTCCAAGTCATGCTCTTACCATCTATATTCTACTCCTTCATGACAACAGAAAAAGCTGCTGTATTAGTCAGCCAAAGGGGTGCTGATGCAAAGTACCAGAAGTGTGTTGGCTTTTATAAATGGTATTTATTTGGGGTAAAAACTTAGAGTTTCAAGGCAGTAAAGAGTCCAACTCAAAATTGCTTTCTCCCCAAAGTCAGTGTTGAAGCAAGATGGTTGCTGATTCTCTGATCTCTGGCTGGTCTCAACATTCCCCTCTGGGCTTCCTCTTCCTCTGAGGCTCTGGTGGGCCCAGCTTCTTCCTGATCTCAGCTGCAGACTGTCATAAGGCTTGTCTCTCAGGGTTTCCTATATCAGTCTTGGCTCTCTTCCCAAGGTCAGCTGCAAGCTATCAGGCAAATGGTCCATCTCTCCACGGGGCTTTAGCTGTTTGAGCCTTCTCCCTTCTGTCACAGGACAGGGTCAAAAATGACAAAGTTCACTCCTCTTCCTGGTGTGTCTATCGCAAGTGAGTTTCCATTTATATCAGCCCACCATCAGGGCAGGACTCAACCTGAGTCACGCCCTACTGACATGGTTGAATCAAAGCCCTAATCTTAACAGGTAATTTAATCAAGGGCCCCTCAACTGAATCCAGTATAATCAAAGGGTAACACATCCAGAAGAATAGTTTACAAACATAATCTTTCTCTTTTTGGGATTCACAAAAATAATATCAAACTGTCACAGGGATTAAATATTTTTTTCTTTAAAAAAATCAGCCAGGGAAATGGGTGTGGCTCAGTGGATAGAGCCCCCGTTTACCATATGGGAGGCCCGGGTTCGCGTCCTGAGGCCTCCTTGTGAGGGGGGCACGCCGGCCTGAGCAGTGCGGTGGGCTGATGCAGCAACCTCACGGCAGGAAGCGGGTGTGGCTCAATGGATAGAGCACCCGTTTACCATATGAGAGGCGCCGGGAAGGGAACCCGGGGCAGGCCGGCTCGCTGTGGGCTGATGCGGCAAGACCTCACAGCAAGGGGGAGATAAGCAGACACAGAGAAGACACGCAGCGAATGGACACAGCAGCACAAGCAGCAAGGGGGGGGATAAATAAAATAAATAAATCTTTAAAAAAAAAAAAATCAGCCAGTTTATAAGCATTTAGGGATGACCTAATAGCTTTAATATGTAAAATAAATCAACTCCATAAACATTTGACTTTGGAAGATTATTGGTACTTGTGAGAAAACATTGGCCCCAGAATTTGCAATATATTTAAACTATCACCAAGTTTTAAAAATATTTGACACTTTAACTATTTGCAGCTATAAAAATTATGTATTAGTGTGTTAAGGAAACAAATGCCCATGATCAGGTAAAATTGCTGAATTTTTGCAGTTTTTGATTGTTCAAAGACTCAAAGTGATTTCCAATATTGCTCAAAAGTATAATTTTTTTCAAAGATATATGTATTTTAAGTTACTTTTATCACACAGATATGTAGCAACTATATATAGGCAATGAAATATTCTAAGCATTTTATAAATATCAATTTACTTAATCCTCATATTCATCCCATGAGGCAGATACCATTATTATACCTGTTTTACAGAAGAGGAAACACACTTGCTCAAGTTTACAAAGGCAGTAAGTACAGCTGTTGGATTTAAATCTAGTCCATCTAGTTCCAGAGACTATGCTTAATGCTGCCTCTCACAAATACCTTCAAAATACCTAACTGAAGAGTCCAGTCAGTGGTCTTCTGTATTCTATGAAGAAACTGATAGTCAGCTGTAATTCTAAAGAATGTAATTATTTTTAAATTTTGCTGTGATATGGCATAGTTGTGATTTTAAAAAACATTTCTTTACTTGACTACTGTTACAGAGAGCTTCTGAATTGACACTTTAACAAGTCAAAGGTTCTCAACAGACCTTATTTGAGGCATCATAAAACAACTTTGTGGTGTGCTTCGTTGGCTTTGTCATCTTATTTTGGCACTAGAGAATAGAACATAATATTTCTTGTTTGTAGGGATTTCTTTTGCAATTGATCATTAATGGAAAAATATAGTGTAGCTAAGACTTATGAGAGAAATTAATGTCTTGTTCCAATTAAATTTCATTAATTAAAAATATAATCTTTTAATGATTTTTATGAATTACCATCACTTCATAATGCAGTCTCGTTCTAGGAATAATGGAGAATTGTTTCACCATAATTGAAAGCAAAGATAAAATTTTGGAATTACTCTCTAAGGATCTCACCAGCACCAAGAGCAGACATCCATGTAATATGCTTGTTTTGTCAGCTTTCTACCACCTCACACCTCTTCTATTCTTCACATTTTCTCCCCTTTGCTGCCCCATCAAATGTGGGTATCTGCTTTCTGTTTGAAGTCATGGTCTCACGTTTGTAATGGATATATATGCACATTCTTCCAAAGGAATTTAAAGGTAACACTGTAACAAGCATCACTGCCCAAGCAACTGCCAGTCTTAGAATCCAAAACTCTGGGATCTGTCTTAGTGTCCGTCCCCTGCTCAGCTGTGCAAACCCCACATGCAGAGAGTTGCACATACAGAAACATGCCACATGCACCCATTGCTCAGAAGGCACAGAGGAAGCAGACATTAAAGACTGGCTGGAGGTCTGAAAAAGAATTTGGTGAGAAGAAACATTGATCTGGGGTTTGAGAATAACCCCCAGGGCTGAGGGAACAATTCAGGCGAAGGTCTCTGTGCAGGTTCTGCCTGGCCATCCTCTGAGGTCCAGATCTTGGAGATTAAGGCACCCTGGTCATTCTTGCATCGGGCGCTTTCCCCATTGTACAGATATGCTTTCATTCCATTTCACTAGGTTTTATGGTTTTAAACTGCTTCAGGGAAGTAGAATATTTTAATTGCCAAGGGTACTGTACAAAAGAAATGATGAGTTTAGAGAGCTAATCACAGAAACACAGAGCAGGCAACACACAGGAAGAAACAATTCCTTGGTGGGGGGGCGGGGGTCAGTGAATAATCATTTTGCAGAGAAGACCAGAGTAAAGAAAATTTCCTTAAAAATATTTTTGATAAAGTATAAATTGTAAGACCATTTTGTTAAACAATTTGGCAAAATCCAGTAATCTTGAATTGACCCATCATTTCCTCTTCGAATACCGGTAATTGACTATTTTGACCTACAAAAATGGCAGTTTCATATGGTATAACCTATATATTTTGCCCATGTGTGCAAATACAAGGTAGTAGTAAAATATTGGCAATAACCTAAAGATAATGGGTAAATAAAGTATGACATATTCATACAATGAAAAGAGTTTAAAAAAATTAACTTTTTTACAATAAAACTGAAAAAAAAAAAAAAATAGAGGGAGTGACTGATTTCTTGGTGAGGAGAGAACAGCTCCCCTGTGCATTAGAAAGTCTTTAAAAGCCTTAGCTGGTAGAAAATTACGTCTTATTCTGTGTTCCTGCATCAGCTAAAATCACAATAAGCTTAAGTCATTAGTCTTCTGCAAATGCTCTGTGCTGCAACCAGCTGCAGACTTTGTGGCATGATTTTCTTTGCTGAAATTGGATGGAAATTTTTTTTTTTAATTCAGGAATTTAAGAAAGTTTCAAAATTGAGATATAATCTACATTTTACCCATCCTTGCATCCTTCTAGAAACATTTTAAAAGCCATGTGATGAAAATTAAGTCGCTGCTTGTTTAGTGCTGTTTGTTTCTGATCCTATTATGATTATAAAATGATTTATTAATATTTTACAGCCAGTACTATTATTATACTATGCCAATTCTAAGGGCTGGCACAATACAATATAGATGCACCACTCTTCCTACTGAGATTACTACTGTATTGCATTTTACTAGTGCAGAAAAATAAAGCCTACTACTCAGGAAATTACTTGATTTAAAAGCATAACTCTACCAGTCTTATGCCATATTAAAAAAAATATATGGTTAGCTATGCTTTAATTTACAGTGTACATTTCTTACCTTCTCTCAAAACAGATGGGAAAATGCAATAATATTACATTTTGGACCTTTAAGACCAAAAGAAGAACCTGGCAGCAGTTCAAAAATAAAGACATAAAAGAAACAGATCCTGATTTTTCCTTGTGGACTATCATTGGCCAAACAGAGATTTGAGGCCTATTTGAAAATTCATGCCTATTTGAAAAGGCATAAAAAATAAATTTGAGTATTTCAGCCTTGTTCAGTAAAAGTAAAGTCCTGATTTCTAGGAAATTTATTTGGGGAAGTACAAAAGCTGCTGGAATTTATTATCCAATAGGGTATGATTTTAAATTGTGCTGTAATTCAGTTGTGGTTAGAGAGCTGATCTTCAGTATTGTCTCAGAAACACACACACACACCCCTCTAATTTTACTTTATTAATAAGGCTCTTGGTTGGAGACTAAATCATGTAAGGTGTTTTAAGTCAAAAACATCAAAGATGGAGAACATTGCAGACAAGCAATTTAATAGCAGTGTTTGTAGCTCACAAATTACAGAGTCTTAGAATATGTTACTGACTGGTTATTAAATGGTAATAGTTGAATCAGGGGTAATTTGATTATTCATGTATTTCAGTTTGCTGATTAAGTGCTCAGCACTCAGTAGAAGAGATATCCTGACCTTGCAATTGTTCATCCAGTTATAGAGAAACTATGAAGGAATCTTTGATCAGATTGGGTCCCTAATATCTGTTATTGTGAAAATTTTGATAACAAATTTTCATTTGTTTTCAATAGTTATCTCATTTTTGCCTCGTCCCTTTCAACTGTCATTTCTATGACAGACATCCTGAACTGTCTACTTTTGCTAGATTTTATTTATTTCAATGTGTCTACTAAGAAGATATGTTTTTTTCTTAGAAATCCTCTGATTGCACCACATTTTCTGATGTTTCTGACATCACTGATCCATTCAGTGAGTCATAGGGTGAGCCATTTGGAACCAGGAAAGGTAAGGGAGGGGTCCAGGTAGGATCAGGCCCAGAATATCTGCTGAATGCACAGATTATTCCCAATATCTGGCTGCTTCTTACAGGTCTGGGTTTCCTAAATAACTTTTAGAATATAGTTTGGGCTAGACTTTGTTCAAGCCAATTGCCTCAGCAGAGAACCCAATGCCAAACAGATGGACCTAGATTGGAAAGGAGACATGTTCATTCAGCAATTCATTCAATCAACCAATGTTTATTGAGAACCTATTATGTGGAAAGCATTCTGGTAAGCACTGAAAATAATTTAGTAAATAAAAGATTGGTTCGGTCTGATTATGTTTATTTCTATTTCTTTTTTGGCTATTAAAAGTGGTAATAAAATAGAGATAATTGGTTAAATGTAACCCTTTATGTTAACATATTTCTTTGTTCCATTAGTACTTTGTTTTAATTTTATCCTACTTAAGTAAAAGGTGCAAATTAGCACATCATACTGTTTGCATCTAATTATATAGCTGAGTATTGGATTATCTTTTATCTGTAAAGTGCTAGTAAACAAACCAGAAGGAAGAGTAAATCTGAAATATAAAGATGAATGTTCAATTTAGTTTTAAAATTAAAGAGTGTCATTCATGTGTATTATAACTGTACACTCTAGTGACCTTTATATTATAATCTTATTTTTAAATGATTTTAATAGACTAAAATATGAGCACTCAGTCTTCTCCATAATGTGACAAACGTGAGATCATTTTGCCTATGATGATGTCCCTTTGCTATATTTTGTATGACCAAAGATTTTTGCATACATTTTTGAAAATGAACGATTTAATAGTTCTTTATTTTAAGAATGATGTCTCTATTTGTGTTTCCTCTTTGCCACGGTTTTACTTTATCAAGATATCCTCAGGTTCCTAGCTATCTTCATGAAATATTTTAGCCCAAATATGCCCAAACAAAAATCTTTTTGGTGGGAAATGGGTATAGCTAGTGGTTGAGTGCCTGTTTCTCATGTATGAGATCTCAGGTTCAATCCCTGGTATGTCCTTAAAACACACACACACACACACACACACACATAAATACAATACAATACAATACAATACAATATATAATGATGTTTAATTCCAGTGGTATATAACTGGTGTCTCTTTACCCTACCATCTTTGTCTTCTAAGCTTGTCAGAAGCCCTTCGCTGAAGTGATCCAATTAAGAACATAATTATCTTGGTTCCCCGTAGTTTATCCTTACAATGACTTCAGAGAATAGCTCCAGGCTTAAGCCTAGGGGCCTCCCGGGTGTTTTCTGTGCATGAATATTGGCATGCACGTTTGGCCCTAGGAATTCCACTGTTTACAAGGTTCCAAATGTCCTTTCTTCTCTAGGTAACAGTTTCCTCACAAGTGCAGGGCACTGCAATAAGATAACATATGCCCTTGCCCTAGGCATCCACCGGACTGCTCTCCTACAGTTGCGGTTGGAGAACTTGATGATCTTCCTTCTACACATTGGGCAAATTCTGAGACAGATTGGGCCAGACATGCATGTTCCCAGTGTGCGTACGTGGATTACTTTGTCCCCTCTGGAACCGGGACCAGGCCCCTGCATGGGGACCACAGTCTCACTCTGCACTGAGCCACTGATGGGTGGGAGCGGGGCCAGCCAGGCCACCAGGAGATCCTTAAGTAGCCTTTTTCTTGATTCTGTGCTCTCCCTGTTACTGCAGTCCTCTGTTTTCTGGAGCTTTGAGAAAGATGTTTCTGCTCATTCTTGCTGGTTCTGTGGGGGGATAGAGCCCTGAAGCGTCTTATTCTGCCATCTTGATCTGGGCAGACAGTAGTTTTCTGTTGTTATAAGCCACCCAGTTTGTGGTAATCTGTTACAATAGCCTTAGGAAACTAATACAATATCTAATCATCTCAATATCATGTATTGAAAAGGTTTTCCTTTCCCCTTTGAACTGCCTTGGCACAAAAATCAATCAACCATAATGTGAGGGTATGTTTCTGGACTTTCTATTCTATTCTATTGATTTATTTGTTTTTATGACGATGCCATGCTGTCTTGATTACTGTAGTTTTACATGAACTTTTTAAATCGAGTAGTGTAAGTGCTCCTGCTTTGACCTTCTTTCAAAATTATTTTAATTCTGGTTTCTTTTCCTTTTCATATAAAATTTAGGATTACTTTTTCAATTTCTGCAATATTTGCTGGGATTTTGATAAAGATTCTGTTGAATCTTGTAGATTACTTTGGATGGAGAGAATTCTTACATTAATGATTTTGAGACTCCGTGAACATGGGTATAAAGCTCCATTTTTTTAGATCTTTAATTTCTTCCAGCAATGCTTTATAGTTTTCAGATTACTGGTGTTTCCTTTCTTCTATTAAATGTATTCCTAAATATATTATTCTTTTAGTGCTATTGTGAATAAGTTGGGTTTTTTACTTACATTTTTCAGATTGTTGATAGTATGTAGAATACAATTGATTTTATATATTGATCTTGTATCCTATAAGCTTGCTAAATTTACCTATTAGTCCTAGTAGATTTTTTCATAGTATTCTTGGACTTTTAAAAAAGTGATCCCTTTCTGAATGTCTCCCGGAAATAGCCAATAATCTGCCTAAGAACAGAGACCTGTGCCTAGGATATAGCGGGAGCTTAATGCTTATTAAATAACAGAATGAATTTCTGCATATAGCTCTCCAGACATGCTTTTCCTAACTATATTTCATAGGTATTTTAACTTTATAAAAATGAGACATTATACCTAGGTGAATGATTATGTATTTACATTTCCTAAGGACTAAAATATTGCAAATGTTTCATCCTTTATACTCCACTCCTAAACTATAAACAATGTTAAAAAAAAAAAAAGAGGAATAAACAAAAACACAAATTAACAATAAAATAGAATTTTTTTTCCGATAGAATTTTTCATGATAAAATTCTTTATCTTCTTTTCAAATGGATGAGAGTTTTAAGTGATCAATACTAAGTCCATTAAGAATGCATTCTTTACATCAGTCTCTGATTTCATTAAAGAAGAATGCTGATGCCTTATGTTCTTGCATAATTTGCAATTCAAAACAACAATCCATCTATTTAATTTTCACTTAAATGCTGTAAATTATTCTCTTTAGGAATACATTAAGCACTTATCTTTTTTATTCACTTAAGTCTTCTTTTTTTAAACTAACAATCTGAGTTACTTTTGACCTATCATATTTTACTAGGAGGAACATTTTTCTTAAATATTTTTGAGTCAAGATTTTTAACTACATAAAACACAAACACCTGCTTTTCCCACAGTATTAACTGCAAAACATAAAAATGGTAAAATGCAAAACACCTGCTTTTCCCACAGTATTAACTGCAAAACATAAAAATGGTAAAATGCAAAACATAGATCATATTCTGACTACTCTTTGAGCCATGTTAAAACATACTTTACTTTTCACGCCAATAGCAAGTTTATGGAGTTTTGAATTTGTCAGTTTTGAAACTGAGTGCATCAGTATGGAAATTGCAGAATCAAAGAAAAAAGTACTCTACAAAGCAAACAAAACAGATGCAATATACAACATTAACTTTTCCAAACATAAGTAGGTTTTATACTTCATGTATAGCAGTATGCCTTTCGAATGTGTTAGCAAGCCTATGAGTACATGTTTGTATACCCTCAACCACACTCAATCTCATGTATGGTCAATGTAAACTCAAGATCCATTCATTCCCATCCATCGTATCCATGGGATATAAGCCCCCTCTCCCTTGGAGGTGGAGTGGACATCACCATCCCAAACTCCTCAGGATTCGGGGAAGAGCTATAGACTAGAGTGGACTTAATGGTATTCTGTTGTAGACATAATGTGATTCAAGCAATGGAAGAAATTACAACAGTGAGGTGGAGCCAGTGGCCCCTGGACACTTTTGGGGCAGGGAAGGGAAAAGCAGTTGTAATACAGGTGCTTTTTCAGTACTTGGGAATTATCCTGAGTGACATTACAATGACAGATATAGGGCATTTTACATCAGCATATAACATGCAGAACTGTGTGGGAGAGAGTGGGGTCTACAATGTGAACTATGGTCCATGCTTAGTGGCAAAGCCCCAGGATGTATATATCCATTGCAGGTGATGTGCCACACTAATGAAAGATGTTTATGTGGGATGTTATGGGAGGTGTGGGAGGTGGGGAACATGGAAATCCCTGTAATTTTTGTGTAACATTTGTGTAATCTAAGCATCTTTTAAAATATATATATAAAAAGTACAATGTAAAGTATAATCCATCCTTAGTGGCAATGCTCCAAAATGTGTTCATCAATTGCAATGAATGTACCACAGTAATGAAAGAAGTTGTTAATATGGGGGAAAGTGGGAGGTGGGGGGAGTAGGGCATATGGGAATACCTTATATTTTTTTATGTAGCATTTTAAGTATCCTAAGTATCTTTTAAAAATTAAAAAAAAAGAAAAAAAAAAGATCCATTCATGTCACCTTTCATCTCCAAATAACCCATCCTTCCTCACCACATGCCTTATTTATCACCACTGTTCTCAGAAATAGCTGTAAGCCATGGGTAAGAGAAAGAACTCTGGACCACCTTTCCTAGGTTCACATTTTAGTTCAATCACAATAGCTGTTTAGCCATGTGCAACTTATTTACCCTATCTGATTCCATGTTGCAAATGTATAAAATTAAGATAATAGTAGTACCTCCTTGGGTAGTTACAAGGATAGATATGTCTATCACTTTAGCCCTGTACATGTGTGTTTGTAGGTGTGTGCATATATATAAACATACCTAGACATGCATATACACTGGTAGAAATATATGTTTGTGAGGGTATGTATATGAGTGTGTATATATAGATATCTATCTATAGAGAGTTAGATAGATACATTGTTTACAACAGCAGTGCCTGATAGGTAAAAGTGCTCAGTATATTTTAGCTATTATTATTAAATCTGGTTGAAGAGCACTGGTGTAATGTTTATCAGAAGTGATGGCATATAGAAGTGATGACAATTAGAAGTGATGGCATATAAACCAATTCATAGTATTAACCCTTTAGCATGTACAGAGTTTGATGTAAAAAAACAAAAAAAGGATGTGAAACATAAAGTAAATCAAACTGAAAAACTATGAAATTTCTCAGTTTTTTTTATGTGCCAAAAATTATTCAGTTTTTTGGCACATGCCAAAATGATAAAATACATACACGAAATTAACAATATTTTAAATAATTTATGGAAATGTTTGGTTCCAAATCATTTTAGCAGTATAAGAACTATAAATTCTTTGAAATAACCATGAAAATCATCCTGCTTAACATATTTCAGAACAATTTTGCAGTCTTGCTCCAAATAATTGTGATGGTCAATGAAGAATGGAGTTCTATTTAACATTTTCTTGTTTTTATTTCTTGGTAGAGTTGGCCAAATGTTTAAGGAACCAGTATCCAGTACTTCCTCTCAATGCTTGAGAATATTTTAAGGCATCATCTTTTTTTGATGCTTTTACTGTGCAGTTGTCATTATATTAAAGTAAAAGAAAAATCTTGACAATATCATTAATAATGAAAAATATGATCCAGTGAAAATGTTTTATTTTAATTGTATCATTGCTAAATTGATAGATGATAATATTCTCACTTAAAATACTATTATAATTCCTAAGTCATCAATTTTGTTCAACTTCAAAAGTAAAGTGGTATATTATTCCGTGAATCTTCATTCAAACTTCTTTACCAGTTAAGATGTGGTATCTTTGTCCCTCCATTTATTTATATTTGACTAGCTTGAAAAATACAGTCCTTCCCCAAAACAAACAAACAAATGTTTTTAATCTGGATAGTTTCTCCTTTGACAACACATTCTCTTTTATACTGTAAAAACGAGTATTGAAGGGTTTTTTCCTGTACTCAATTTGCACTACGCTAGTGTACTGCACTAAAGAGTTATTATGTATGGCAATGTTTTTGTAGTGAGGATTCTTGATCTTTCATGGTTCATGGACTCTCTTGAAAGTAGGCATATATGCAAATAAAATTTTGTTTACATTTTCATTGGGTTATGGCTTCCCTAAAGCCCAATCAAGGGTGTGCTCCATAGTATAGTTCTTCTTTAAGAAATCCAAATCTAATATTTCTATGTAAACCAGAGATAATTATCAATAATCCCAACTACTTGTATGTAGTCAGCATAACAGAAATCTTATATTTCCTATTAAGCATTTTTTTTCTTTTATTCTTTTTTGAAGCATTTTTGATAGTATGGACCAGAAGGATTGTGGACCTTGTGACCACCTTTTAGACTACAAGTTTTGTGTAAGGATTTAAAATTTTTTTAAAGTTACATTACTCTGAAGAAAGTGAATAATCTCTCTGAATTGCCTTTTCCTTATCTAAAGATGATACAATTTATACCTTTCTGCCAGGAAGTTTTGAGGAACTATCCATTATTGGTAAATTGGTATCTTGGAAGATAAAGACTGTGTAAGCATGATGAAATAAACTTACCAAAGGTAGAGCTCACGTGTCTTTATAATCTTTGATATGTTGAATATGAGCTATAAAATAAGAACTATTAAACACCTATGGGATGCCAGGTGTATACTCTGTACAGCATCCCTGATGTTTCATTCATCCTCATACAAATTCTAGAAATGAAAATGATTATTCTTATTTTGCAGGTAAAGTACTGAGGGTCAGAGAATTGAAGTAACTTCTGTAAGATTACTTATTCAGTAATTACCCAGTTATTCAAAGAAAGCATACTGGGATCTCTGCCAGTCTGTATGACTTTAGAGTCTTTGATCATAACCATTTTTACTGCAGTCTGAAATATGGATTACCAGAATCACAAAAGAGATATTACTTTGATAAATTCTCAAATTCGAAAAGAAATACACAACATGTGACATCTCAAAATCTTTACACATTTCACTTTATTTATTCAATAAATACATAACTACTGCCTAGGATGAAATCATTTATCCTTATTTACAGATGAGGAAACTGACGAATCTATGTTAATTTGGTTTGAAAATAATTTATTATCCATTAAACACAATTTATATGTATAGGTTTTATCAAATAATCCCTTCTGTCTTTTCAAATTCCAAACTTAACAACTCTTTCAGGTATATTCAAGTAGACATACCAATATCAGGTGAGTCCAATCAATTGCATGCTTACAGTTTAGTCGGAGACGTCGGGCTGCCCTAACAACATGAAAAGCTTATTGAGCACAAATTATATGAAATAAAAAGTAATCTGTGAGTAATGAGTCCTGAATTACTGAGAAACAGTAGCCTAAAGATTGGTTTTTAGAATGCAGAGAGGTTTTTTTTTTTGTTTTTTTTTTGTTTTTAGATTTGTAAATCCATGTCCAAATCTTTAAAATTGCAGTTCTAATTGTGGAGAATGTGAAGTGAAAATGCAAATAATGGTTGCATGAAATGGATTTAAAAATTTTTATGACTATTTTGATATTTTGAAAGGTAAGAAGAGAAGTAAGGGCTTCCAAATAAAATGTTTGCCCTTTGTTCTTTCTTTCTGCCCTTGTTTTTCTTGATATGTATTTGCACATTTATGAAGTATAGAAATTAGTAATTGTGTTTGCTCATATTTAGTAGCAATCAAGTGTATTTTCTATATAAATTATATTGCCTTTTAAAAATTTCACATCTAATCGTGAAGCCAGGGATATAATTTTATGGGGATATCAATTTTTTCACTCATCTTTTTTATTGAACCACATTTCTCTCATTTTGATAAAACACTCCACTGGCAATGAATTTTAGTTTTTGCTATTCATATGTATATTGGATTTAAAATTTACTCTTTATAATCAGATTCATTATGAGGGACTCATATTCGGTATGGTTCATAAATGATTCAAGAGAGTTTAATAGCTGTATTTGTAATTTCTTATCATTCATTGAAGGGAGTATCATTAATAAAAACTAGTGAGTACCATTCAGATTTTCATTTAATATTATACCTCAAGTAAAACATACATTTTCAAGTTCCTAAGTCTACTTTTCAGCATGAAATCTTTCTTGAGCCAACGAAAGAATTTAATTGGTGAATATATTCTATGCAATAATTTGTTGAAAACTCATCCAAATATTCTGATGCACAAATGGAATAAAATTCATTTGAAAGGAAATAGCCCTGAATTTTTGTATGGCACATTTGATTTCAACATTTCCTAATATTTAACTACTTAAAAAAAAAGAAATATGTGAGGAATCTTTGACTCTCCTTCTTTTATGGGGTGGATATTCAACAGGAAAGATTTCATTGCTTAAACTATGAAATACATAGAAGAACTACAAGCGGTATCTATTTCGTGTCTATTTTTCTCACTAATGTTATGATCAATACAAAGTTTAATTGTGCTTTTTAAGATGGTGATCAACGTTTAGATTCAACTTTATTTTACCAACAGAACAAGAATTTGGTTAATTTTCAGAATGGGAATTATATATATATTATTAAAAAACATTTATAACTCTCTATAGTGTCATTACCTAATATTAACTTCCAAATTAATATCAGAAGTCATGAGATGAATAATTATTTCCAAATAAATATTTCCAATTATTTCTTAAAATATATTAAGAATGTCATAAAATATTGTGCCACTTAGATGTCTTAGAGAACCATAAAATCCATGTTTCTGTATAAATGTAACATTGGTGAACAGCCTTATGAGGTTTTCTTCATGCAGTGCTGGCTTTGGGCCATCCTTAGTTCATACGATTTGGGTCATATGAACTAAATAGGAGTTCATGATATTCAGTGGGCTGCCTACAAAGACAACTATAATAACACTTTTATTTCTTACCCCTAAATTGCACATTCTGAATCCTACACATGTGCTTTTTGGAAGATGTAGTTAAGGATTGGCTACCAAATGCAAATATTTTCAAACAATAATAAAATTTGAATTTATGTTTATTTTTGAAATTCTGCATTGATTTATATCTATGCACTCATTCAGTTGATATGTTTTGAGCACCTACTGTGCCCTAGGCAGTACACTTTATAGTAAGAATACGTTTGTGACCAAGTTAGACATGTCCTCTGTCTTCACAGAACTTACACTCTAGAGGGGAAGACAGAGGAGTGTCAAATAATTAAATATTCATTCCAATTGCAGTAAGTCCAAGAGAAGAACAGATGTAACAATCTTATCTAACAGCAGGACCTGAACTGATGGATGGATGGTCAAAGAAAGCATTCCTGAGGAAGAATATCTTTAGTTGGAGACTGGAAGAAAAGAGAAGAGGTTAATACATTCCAGGCAGAGGGAGGCGGCATGCGTGAAATCTTTGTATGCAGGGGTTATTTGCATATAGTAAATAACTCACACTACAACCGAGATATGAGGAGAAAATATTTTTTAAGTCATTCATCATTAAGTTGGTTTTTGTGAATATATGTGTATCATTTAGGATTCAATCAAAGGAACAGAACAAGTAGGATGTAGATAAAGAAATGTAAGGAATTGGCTTACATGATTGTGCAGAATGGCTAGGCAAGTCCAAATCCATAGGGCTGGCTTTCAGGAAGGGCAGACTGGAATTCTTGGGAAGGAGTGAAAGTTTCAGTCAATAGGTGAAATTTCTTCTTCTTCAGGGAAGCCTCTGTTGTACTTTTAAGACCTTTCGACTGATTGAATCAGGCTTATTCATATAATCTAGGATATTTCCCATTAAACCAACAGGTTATGGACTTTAATCGCATCTACAAAATACCTTCACAGCACGTATAGATTAGAATTTGAATAATTGGGGACTGAATCCTACCCAAGTTGACACACAAAGCTGACTATCACCAATACAGTTTATATTTGTCCAACTTGCATATTTAAATGGTCTTTTTAAGTAAACTTGAGCTTTTCATTCTGATAAAAATGTTCTACACAGACCACCTCCCTCTCAAATTCTCCCTGATGGCTTCCAGGTGTCAGAAGGCAGGTATTCCGGGAATGCTGTGTCTTATAAGATCTTGGGTCACTAGAAGAGGGTGTCAGGCCTCTGCTGTTGGCCTGGGTGTGCACTAGGTGCTGGCTGTGGCCTGGAGGGTCCTGTCCCTGATCTGCCTGGTTTATGCATGCCCTTCTGTCCTGTACTTTGGACCTGACCAGTGCCTCTGGCTTTCCCTCAGCAGTCAGCTTTATCCTGCATTTGGCCCCCTGACCTGGGGAGTTCTCTAGTCCCTCCTTCACCATGGAGCTCAATGGCAAGACCACTTGCTCTCAATGCAGCATCCACTTCACATGGGAAATAGCTTTGAAAGGTTAACGTTAAGGCCACCCTCTGCCCAGCAGGACTGTACCACCTTGATATGGCTGCTTCCCAGCTCAACAAAGAGTAGCCTGCGTGGTCACGTCCCTCCTGGCCTCCTTCAGGCAGAAGATACTCTGTCCTTGGTGCTCATTTTGCATAGCCATCATGTATGTCTTCTGTTTGTTTTTATTTTTATTTTTTTTTATGACAGCCCCTCAAGGTCAGAAAGGAATGGGGCTTTCTTTTCCTTTTGCAGAACTTTTCTCTGTGGCCTACAAGCCTAACCCTTTAATGTCTTTTGAAACACACAGTTTCAATATTGATCACATTGTCCTTCATTGGGTATGGATTGAGGAGAAAATATTTTTATTTTTTGCTCTGCTGGTAATCTGTTTTTCAGAGAAAGTTAAGGGCACACTGTGAGGTGAAGAGCTAGGAGTGTATTCTGAAAGCTTTGCTTAGAGCCCCCAATTTCATTGTCAAATCTAGATAGAAATGATAATTGGATTTTAAAATGGCTTCCCACAATCACTAAAAACTCTTAAACAAGCACAAATGAAACTGGAATGGTCTTCTACCAGTGTTGTTGTGCTAATAAATATCTGATCATTGTATTTTCTTAACCAACCCCCAAATTTCAGAGGCACTTTTAGCAGGAGTTACTGAAGAGAGAGAGGGGTTTGAGGCCAAAGAGTAAGTTCATTTATTCAACAAATATTTTTGTGAAATCTGAGCCTTAGTTTATATAATTGATTAGCCATTACAAAGATTTTTTTTCCTTGAAGAAGATAATGTAGATAGATTGGAGAAGGAAAGAATTTCACCTGTTTCGTGGTCTGATGAAGCAGAGGTAGGGCCAGCTCCATGAGAGTGCTTAAAATGGCCCCCACACTGAGTTTAATGTTCTGCTGTCACCATTGTGAAGTTCTTAAAGACTCTTGGATGGGTCCCTACATTTTTACTTTGCTCCAGGCCCTGCAAATTATAGAACTGCTTCTGAGCAGTGGGCTTGGCTTTCAATCCTGGCTTCAGTTGGTAGCTCTTTGGCAAGTCAATTAACTTCCCTAAACCTCCTTTCATCTGCAAAATGGGTATGTGATAGTGCCTACATAGGATTGTTGAGAAGTTAAAATGAAATGTGCAACTGGAGTAATTAGTACAGTGCTTGGAAAATAGCAAGCATGCAGCAAACCTTGGCAGCTGCTGCTGCTGTTATTACATAAATGAAAGTGTTTTAGAGCCAAACTTTTTTTTTAGGACTGAACAACCTATTAAAGTAAATAAATTTCATTGTACTGAAATAAAAACAATATAAAGTCATTTGAAAATTTCCAAGGTATTGCCCTAAGTCTGCCAACCTCTCTATTTTACTATTCAGTGGTTAGTTTTCTTATAGTAAGTGGATGGGTTTTCTTTTTACACAAAATTAAATTTCACTTGGGACATTTTTTTCTTACAACTTCAAGATTGTTAAATAGCATGATTTTTAAAAGGAGAGGTAACAGATTATGATATTAGGCCTTATCAGCATTGGTATCTAAGACCCTGACAATTTGTCTTCTATTTTAAGTAATTAATATTTGATCTAGATTTATACATTAATTTATGGCGTTAAATACCTATGAACTTTGATACATAAAATAGGCAGGGCTGGTAGACAAATGAGAGGAAACAATAGACATAACAGAGTAATGTATTTAAAAACTGTATAATCCCCAACCTCATTTGATAAAGGAATAGAGGCAGAATACCTTATCCATCCAGCATCATCAGGGGAATGGATAAATGAACTTTTCTCATAATTGAAGTTTGATCATTTAAACATGTAATGTTAACTTGGACATATTTTTAATGGAAATCATTTGTTTCCATGGAAATTTTAAGTATTGCTAGCATCTGACTCAGAAAATAGAATGTACTCCGCATTGCTTAGCCCTTTAATGATGACTTACGTTCATCACTATGAACATCACACCTTTAATATGGTTTTCCTTTGGGGACTAAAAAGTGACAAAGGAATTCTCAACTCCTTTCAAGGAATTCCCCCAAGCCCATGCAGAATTCTAGCTGGTATTCATTTGTCTCATTACTTGGCTCAAGTTCTGTTTTCTAATGACCTTTTTATTGATATTGGTGGATCTATTTCCGCTGCTTCATCATTTTTCATATATTTGATTCTCTTTATATGGCTTGAATTATGATGTCTATAAAAACTCAGGAGCAGTGCCTCAGCCATTTTTTTTTTAACCGTATGGTGCCCTAAGTAGTTGAGAAATTAAGTCCTGCAAAGATCAGAAAGGACAGAGAGGAAAGAGAGAAGAGATAGAGTATGCCCAGATTCTTGAAGGCTTTCTGGTTTCTGTTTCTAGTTTTGTGAGGTCCTGCTTCCTTTGAGAGTCTATAAGTATCCCATTATCTTTTATATAATTCCAAATATTTTTAAAAAATCTAGTTTGAATTAGCATTCTTTTACTTGTGGACCAACGCATCGTAAATATGACTATGTCTGTATTACATTTCTAAGCAGTTTCTGTTCAATGTTAACGCATTTTGAATTTTTAGTTCAGTAACTGGATCTTTTTCTTTGGTTTTAAACTGAAATTCAGGACTTTATGTTTAGCTCTGTTAAAATGCAATATTGGTAAGGTGATGCATTTGAATATTGTGATAGTCCAAGAAAGAGATGCTGAGTACCTCTACTGACCTAGCAGAGGCTGACAGAGATTACTGGGAAAATAAGAAGGACAAGATGATATTAGGAGGAGGACTTGGCATTGATTGGATATGATGGAATGAATGAGAATTTAAATTATAGGAGAACTTACAAATGAATGGTTGTAGATTGATGGCATTTATCATAAGAGACATAGAAGATAGTAGAACATAAGATGAGTTCTATTCTGGTCACACTGAGTTTGCTTGTAAGTAGGGAGAGTCTGGAACTCAGGAGAAAGGAAATGGGTATGCTAAATAATGGCCTCTAAATATGTACACGTCCTAATCCCGAGGACCTGTGAATGTTGCCTTATATGGAAAAAGGGTTTTTGCAGATATGATTAAGTTAAGGACCTTGTGATGAGAGTATCCTGGATTAACCAGGTGGGCTCAATGAATCACAGTGGTACTTATAAAAGGGTTGCAGGAGGAGTCAGAACAGAGGAAAATTCAATGTGATGATGGAAGGAAAGATTTGAGTGAAGCACTTTGAAAATGAAGAAACGATCCACAGTCAAGGAATATGGCAGCCATTAGCAACTGAAAATGCTAGGAAATGGATTATCTCCTAGAGCTCTCAGAATGAAACAGTCCTGCTTCACTTTGACTTAGCCCAGTGGAACTAATTTTGGACTTCTGATCTTCAGAACTGTAAAATAATTGTGTTGTTTTGACTGAATTTCTGGTAATTTGTTACAGCTGTAATAGAAAATTGATACAGGAAGTTATAAAATTAAAGAGGTACCTATTTTGAAATGGTAGTTCACTCCAGAGTGGTGAAAGAGTCTGCTCAGCAAAGGTATGTAGTGTGAAAAGAGAAGGCTAGAGATGGGGCTCTGAGGAACACCTACCAGAGAAAGAAGATGAAGTGCTGAGAAGGTGGAGACAAAAGAGCCTGAAAGGTATGAAATAAGTAGCCTAAGATGGTATCAGAGAAACAAATGAAGAGGTAGATTTGAAAAGGAAAGAGTTGCCAACAGTGTCAAATGACACAGAAATTCAAATAGATTAAGAATGATAAATTCCCATAAGCTTTCATTGTTCAGAAGCAATGGCTGACTTTGGATACAGTAATGTTGGTGGATGGGTTAGTGGAAGGTCAGATTACAGTGGATCAAGAAGTAAATGGGGCAGTGTGGAGGTGAACATCATGTATTCTCCTTTCAGAAGTTGGACTGAGAGTGGAAGAATATAATTTATAGCCAGAAGGGGTTGCACTGGTGAAGGGAAAGATTTTTAATAGAGGTCACATGCTATTATGCTGAAAGAGGAAGAATAAAATATCTCTATACATGTAGGAATGGAAAGTTAAGAGAGTCCTGACCTTTTGGCTTCATATAGGAGGCAATGGAAACAGCTGGGGAAAGTGTTGAGGTGTGGATTAGGACCTGAAGGGAGAGCAAATGTGGACACCTGTAAAGAGTTGATTAGCATTTTTCATCAAGTAGAGGCAACAATTTTTTTAGAACAATTTTCTCTCACCAGAATTGACAATGATTATATCAGATAATTTTTTTTCTGAGTCACATTCTTCATTAGGTCTGTAGCCCTTGGATCATATCCGTCTTTTCTTTTTCACTTTTTCTGAAGTCGTCGGTTCATGTCTAAATACACCTAGTACTTTTTCCCTTTGATGTTATTATTTCTATGATGGCTTGGTCACTGTCTTCTGTGAGCTCTTTATGCTGTATGTCTTTCAATTTTAGAAAGTTTTCAGAGCAGTGGTTCCTCAACTTGCTTCATTGCCTTTCTGAGCAATGAAATTAAAAGGCCTAGTAAATAATAACATTCAATTTAATAAATATGGTTTAGATGCCTGTTAGGTGCAAGGGAGGTAGGTGAGTTATTTATGTTGATAATGTCAAATTCTGTCCCAGGAAGCTTTTGGCATTCCTTTTGTGTTGGAAAAAAGAGTACCAAAGCCTAAGGACAGTAGTTGCCATGTGTTTTCAGTAAGGCAAAGGCTTGCTTTATTGCAGAAAGAGATGGGTTTTTAAAAATTTCATTCTAAAAATATTCTCACCTGGGTTTAAACACCTACATGTGGAAGGAATTTGCAGAGAGGCAATAAGAGCAAGGTAACATGTTAAATAATCAACTTTTTTTATCCTAGATGGGTTTCTGGCCAAAGCTTTCTGTGCAACTGGATTTCCACCCCATTTTTTGGAGTGTAATTTCAAACAGTTAAATCAACAGATCTTAAGTCTATAGTTTAATGAATTTTGATAAATATATATGCTCATGTAACCAACACCCCAGTCTGGACATAGAACATTTTTATCTTTCCAATCTATCCCACTCTTTCCCAGAGGCAACTAGTGTTTTGATTTCAATCTTTATAGAATGTTTTTGCTTATTGGTTGAACATTGCAACAATGGGTTATAAGTAAGTATGCTTTTATGTATGGTCTCTCCTGCTAAACATAATGTTTTTGAAATTCACCATTCACTGTGCATCAGTACTTTCTTTTTATTGATGGCTAATATTCCATTGTTTGGACATGTTACAGCTGTATATCCCTTCTGTTGATGGGCATCAGGGTTGTTTCCAGTTTTTAGGTTCTTATGAAAACAGTTGCTATGAATATATGTTAATAATATTTTGGGGGACATATATTATTATTACTTTGGGGCATATATCTTGGAGTGTGATTAATGGATCATAAGGTCAGAATATGTATAATTTTAAAAGAAATTTCTAAACAATTTTCCATAAACATTGAATAATTTTACACTTCCACCAGCAAATTCTTAGTGATTGCATTGCTCTGCATCCTCTCTAACATTTGATGCTTTTAGGTTCGTTTTGTTTTGATTTTATTTTTTCCATTTTGGGGCCATTCTAATGGTTGTAAAGTGGGATCTCTTAGTGGTTTTAAATTCCATCTCCCTGATAACTATGTTGAGCATGTATTCATGTGTTTATGGGCATTCATACATACTCTTTTGTGAAATGTCTGTCCAAGTCTCTTGACCATATTTAACTAATTTATTTTTTGGTTTTGTTATTTAGAACTTTTTTTACATAATTTGGATACAAGTATATGATATATCTTGCAAATATTTTCTCATTTTATGGTTTGCCTTTTTACATTTTCTTAATGGTATCTTTTGGGGAGCAGAGGTTTTTAATTTTGATGAAGTCAATTTTATTATAATTTTTATTTTATGGTTAGTCTTTCTTGTATTCTATCCATGAAGTCTTGTCCTAAATGGTCACAATGATATTTTCCCATGTTTCCTTCTATAATCTTTATAGTTTATATTTCACATTTAGGTCTGTGCTCCATTTTAAATTAATTTTTGCATATGCCTTAAAAGATGAATCAAGGTTCATTTTTTTCTGTACATATATCTAATTAATCCAGCATAATTTGTTGTTCCCCTTAATTCCATTGACACTTTTATCAAAAATCATTTGGGTCATTGTCCTCCTGACAGTACCACACTGTTATAGTAAGTCTTAAAATCGGTTACTGTTAATTCTCAAATTAATTTTTTCCTTTTCAAGTTTTCCAAGCTGGAATTTTTAATTATACTCACTCTGCACTCATATCGAGTCTATTATTTTTAAGTTCTCATTGAAAAAAAATGACTTTTGTGAATGGATTACTAAAGAAATCAAACACATGAATGTGTATATATATTTTTAACTGTGCTTCCTATAAGTGAGGTGTGACATGCCATGAAATTTGTAAAGCATCTTAGAGCAATTCTTTTGTGCAGTGAAACAGGTTTCCTGTCATGTGTGCCATCTGCTGATTGATGTTTCCAACTGCATTGTCGGATGGTACATTCTGACTTACTTTCTTTGTTCATTCAGTGTCTTCAATGTCAGGTTCCCCAGATACTCCTTTCAACACACGCGCACACACACACACACACACACATATACACACACCACATCACATACACAGTTTCTTTATCTCATTTATATCTTTGTGTCTTATTCATTTTTATCCTTCCTACCCAATTACCAAGTTTAACATTTTTCCCTTCCCAAGAGCCTTTTGGAATGGCCCCAAAGATTTGGATCTCCCCTTGAGTAAGCCTCAGAGAACTTGAAGAGTGGCTTTTTGTCAGGTCATTGCCAATCCATTTCAAACCTCATTAGTAAGATAATTAGGTTCAGCGTTTGTTAAACTACTCCGTGTAGTCTCTAAGCCTAATGGGAAGTTGGATCCATTAGCAACTTTCAAATTTGTTTTTATATATAATTAATAAATAGAAAAACTCAAACATACTGAGTACATTTTGTCTCTCTTATACTCTCACCACTTAGAGTGCTTGAGAAATTTGAGGAAACTTTGAAAATGTTTACTGTAAGCATGGGCTATTGCAGCTAGTGTGGTAGCGTCTTTTCAGCATTGTCAACTAAACAGAAATGTCTAGTTTTTGAAAGTATATGTTTAATTGAATAGGAATTGATTGATTCTGCTACCTAGATATGGAATCCTCTTTCACTATTTCTGATTCTAAGAGTCCTGATGGATGGATATACAGAGCCCAAAGTGATTATTAACATTTTGTTTTGTTTTGTTTTTCATTAAAATCAGAGACTTTATTCTAATGTTGGTCTTGCAGCTTAGCTCTTTTTAGCAAATTTGTTTTATACCTTCTCTGTATATGTGACATTTGAGCTACCAGATGTCGATTTGTAAGGACATTTTAATTCTCAAAATCAATGATGTGTCCATGGCACACAGCATCCTTGATGCTAAGTACTTTGCATATTTTGTTTCATTTTATTATTATCCCCATTATCAGATGAGAAAACTGAGCTAAAATGGCTGGAGTAACTTATCCCAGATAATTAGCACATAGTAAGGGAGGCCAGGAGTTTAGCAAAGTCCATCTGACGTCATAGTACAAGCTCTTAATACTACATGACTAGGGAAGCGGGTGTAGCTCAATCGATAGAGCTCCCGTTTACCATATGGGAGGCCCTGGGTTCGCTTCCCGGGGCCTCCTTGTAAGGGCAGGCCGGAACCTCCGGGGCCTCCTGGTGAGGGCAGGCCGGCCCGCGCAGACCTCACAGCAAGGGGGAGATAAACAGACACAGAAAAAACACACAGCAAATGGACACAGCAAGCACAAGCAGCAAGGGGGGGATAAATAAATAAATCTTAAAAAAAAAAAAAATACTACATGACTGCTTATTTTTCTGTCAATCATTTGTCCTTTTAAAACTGTTTTCCATATACAAGCTCTGATGAAGTTTTCAAATCATAATTCTTCTTTTGTGATTAAGATTTATGTTGTAATATGTGAACATAGAGTTGAGGGGGAAAAAGAAAAACTAAGGGTATGTGCATGTCCATGATGCAATGCTGCCTCTCAGTGGGTTCTTTTTTCTATAGCATTCTTTGCAGCTTTACTATCCCATTCATCTCTCTGCATCTTATATTAACTTTATCAATATTAGCATATATATATATATTGGTCTGGTTAAAAATTTGATGTTTTTTTTTACTAATATTTCCAAATGTCTTATCTCTGGTCGATCCTGTTTTCTGCTTTTTCCATAATCCAGGCTAGAAGAATGTGAGCAGCTGATGTGCAGTGTTCCGTGTTTTGTTTTGTTTTTTTCTAACAGACAAATTACAAAACAGAAAGAAGAGGCCTAGTGCATTTTATTTTGATAGGTCTGATACTTGATTTTTATTATGGATATGTTATTTGGACATATTGGTCATTATTTCTATTCTTACATATGTGTGTTTCAAAGGACTTATGGAAAAAAGCTGTGTCAGAGCCCATATTCATAAATGAGCCCTTAAGTGTGTACTTTTTCCTTCCACCCTTGGGTCCATCCAAATTCATTTCTGAGAATCCAAGCTCTAAGAACACCTCAAATGTCTGAATCTGTGAACAATCAGGAGTTTGGAAATGGGCAAAGGAAATGCCTGGATTTAATGGAAAAGACTTAATTAATCAAGCTTATATCTGCCAGTGTTGTAAATGGATTATTTAGTTGCTCAATATAAGGCCAAATTTGAGCAAAACAAAAGCATATGGAAACATTCTAGCATAGTGAAAAGAAAAATATACCAGAAAACTTGGATTCTTGGATTCCACCACTGAACAGTATTGTGACCTTTAGATAGTTTCCATAAACTCTCTGTACCAAAGTGATGGTAATGCCTTTCTTGATTATATGCTACTTGAGGATCAGGACAGAATCTTATATGTCGTCCTACTGACAAATAACAACTTTTAAATAAAGCACTGCACATATAGGGTTCTCAACATTTTTGACTATCACCCCACATATTTGTCTGAACTCTGTTCTCTAATTCAAATTTCATTTCCGTTGTAACTTACAAAAGGACAAAATTTTCAGCATTTGTAAATATTGATTTTACATAAAGTTATGTCACTTTTTAAAATGTATCCAATGGAATATAAATACTATAGCTAAGTGAAATGCACTGATATCCTTTCAAAAAGTACGTGTAAAAGCTCAATTTTAGCAGTTGGAAATACTTAATTGTTTTCCTCTTGAAAATTTCCTTCCAGTCCACTTTACTCACACAATTTTATGCTAATGTTAAAAAAAAAA